>APFE031298596.1:4992-22632 GCA_000404065.3 Pinus taeda | reverse complement strand
GCAGATTTTGGGAAATTCGAATTCTAATTGCTTGCAAGCCTGACATAGCTGTCCAATCTATGCGTCCTGGGTCATTCGAACTCTGGGGACATAGATCTAATATCAAACCAAAATACAAACGAAAAAAACAAAAAAAGTCAGGCAATTTACAGACTCAGTTATATCTTTCTCTCGCTCAAACAAGGAAATCGTTATATATACAAAACATACGGCAGATTTTGATGGGCGCTTCTGGCCAGATCCGCATCTCTCCCTCCTTATCTAGGGCGGATTCGAACCCTGGTCCCTGAGGTTACATATTTATATCTAACTAAATCAAAGAGTTAGTCGAGTGATCTCCTTCTTTTTAATTCGAGACAAGTACACCAATCAAATGATGTTTTCCGCTTGTCCCAATTCATTCCTTAGGTTTTGCCTGCAAATTTGTTTTCCGCTTGTCCTAATTCGTTAGGTTTTGTTTGCAAAATGCACAGATGCCTAGCGAGTTCAAAGTTTCAAACCCAATCAAACCAAATGGGTAGATGCCAGCGGGTTCGAACCCAATCCAGGCAAATCGACAAACTAGTCTTGAGATAAATGCACCAAATTAGGTTTTACCCCAAATATATTTAAATTTAACGATAAGGTTTCAGGTTAATATTTAATAAATGAATAATAATATTTTAGTATTTTTTAATTTACATACAAGTATGTTGAGTAGAGAAATAAGTTTAAAAAATATGAATAAAAAATCTATTTTTATATTATTTAAATTAGAAATATTTTGTTCCATAATAACTTCGAATTTTTTTTTCCTAATAATCAAAATATATTTTGGTTTTAAACTTCTTTCTAATAATATGAAATTCTTACGTACAGTGTTTATCTTATTTTGATCATAGATATTTAAAAATAGAAATTATTTAATTTATTTGTATGTGAAAAACGAATTTAATTAAAATTAAGATTTTTAAATTAATATATAAATTTTATCATAAAATATTTTAAAAAATTTAAGAAATTAATTTAATTATAATATATAATAACTATTAAAAAATGTTTTTTATATAAATTGTTCTATGATAAAGGTATTTTTAGTATTCATTTTATTAATGTTACAATATAAACTAATTTATTTTTATTGTTTAAAAAAAAAGTCATATATAAAAGTGATGTTTGACTTATACCAAAGGAATAAATTGGAGAAAACAATAAGTAAATATTTGTAATTCACATTTATCTATATGTCAATAATTGCATTCCACATAGTTGTTAATAATTTTATCACATAATTACACAAAAAAATATTCAAAATAAGTAAAAAACTCCAAATTAAATGCAAAATACTAGTAACAATCAATAAACAGGAGATTCACATAGTCTTAGATGAAGATGGGAAACCATCTCCTATGTCAACCCCTCAAGCAAAAGATATGGATTTTAAAATTTCTTAGTTGAAGTAATTGAACATAATGTTTATCCACTAAGTAAATATAATAAAAATTAATTAATTAAAAATATTATTTATATATTTATATTATTAATTATTATTATAATAATTATTTATAATAAGTAAAAATGTTTATCATAATAAGTATTATATTTAAAATTAATTAATTTATAATAATAAGTTTATATTGTTTTATTATTATTATAATAATTTATCTCTATATGTTTAATTTTATCTATTATTATTTATATAATAATTTATAATCTCAAAAATAATTTATATTAAAAATAAAATAATAATTATTATAACCCCTAAAAAATTAATGTATAACAAAAATAATTAATTATAAAATTTATTATAAACTAAAGCTTTTTAAAGTTTAAAAAGGATGGCCCAAAGTTGAAGTTGAATGAGAGACTTGATCTGTAGGAGAAACTTATATTTTGAAATTAGCGTGCAGACATCACGTGTTGTCATCAACTCTGATGATGTTTTGTTGTAATTGTATATTCTGATAATGTTTTATTGTAATTGTATTTTGTTTCTATGTTAAATAAATAAATAGTTATATATCTGCTCACGTGTGGTCATCAATTCTGATAATGTATTCTGATAATGTTGTGTTGTCATCCATTCTGATAATGTTTTATTGTAATTATATTTTATTTCTAAGTTCAATAAATAAAGAAATAGTTACATAAGTTCAAGTATTAAAGTTGATATTATCTATCACTTTATGTAATCCATATGTTAGCTTTTGTATTATTTTTTACCTGTTTGTTGGTACTAATTATTAATATTATCTTGCCAATGTTGATGTAAGCGAGTCCTTTCCATAATCACGAACATAAGTAGTCACAAAACATTGAGCATGATACGAGAGACATACGAGTTTTCTGATTGTTTACCTAAGATACTTGACTTGTGAATCTTTCCTTTGAGATTAGCTTATAGTTTTATGTAGAGTAACCATAGGAATCTCTATAATTAATTGTAACCATTTATGTATACTATAGTGTGTGTTTAAGTGCTATGCTAAAAATTATATAGGAATGGGAGAGGATACCCATTCAAGATTTTCCCGGGAACAGTATTGCGTAACCTTATTCCGGTTTTTCTGATATATAAATTTTTTTTTGAGTTAAAAGGGGAGGAAACCATTGAGGCTGTTACAGACCATCCATATAATCTATATCAATTCAGCATTATATAATTATTTCTATATCATCCTACATTAATTATTTCAGAGAGGAAAAAAAAAAAAACAGCAAAGCGTACATGCTTTAATTATTTTAGAAAAAAAGAAGAAGAAAGAGAAACCTACTTGTGGAGAACAATTGAAGAGGGTGGAGTTTTCTCTTTTCGTTCCAAGTCATCACTCCTTTGAACCTGCCAGAAATTAATTAGCATCAAAAATCTATTTCACGATGGAAGAATCATACCCAGTAAAAGCAGGAAGACAAGGAAACAAATAGACCCAGTAGATCTATGAGTGAAAGTTGTAAATACATATAGCAGATTTTGATGGGCGCTTCGAACTCTAATTAATTGCAAGCCTGATGTAGATGCCCAGTCTACGCGTCTTGCATTGGCAATTTGTGCGGGTTCTAACTCTAACGAGATAAATTTCATGTGAAACTAAATTTGATATGAAACTTATTGCGTAACAGCTTTGTGATATGCAATTTTTTGGGTAAGGAGGAAAACTATGATGGAATCAATCAATGTAATCTAATCACCCAATTCCGGAGAAAAAGGTGAAAAAGAAAATTTACGAAGGCAACACATACCTGAGCTTTTGATGGCCGCTTCGAGATTTTGATGGCAAGCTTCATATGGATGCGTAACCTCTATGTTCTGGTTGGGAAATTTGGGCAGGGTCGAATCCTGAGCACATAGATTTCATATCATACTAAATTCGCGACGAAACAAAATTAGAAGACAGATTCATCTACAACCCTCAAACGAGAAACAAAAAGTTATCTGAAGCTGATGAAACAAAATTAGAAACCAGATCCATCTACAACCAGTGTTCAAATTTGAACACATCACAGCCCTTCTAAAGCTCTCTAGCACGTCAGAGAAGTGCTCAGCGAAATTTACTAGTCAAAAGAAATTTAAATTTTGATTTTTACATGTTTTTTAAAAATTTTAAATAATATTATAAAATGTCGTATGAAGGGCTACCTGTCCGTAGGACATTTCAAAAAAAATCCAGTTGCATGATTAATGTAACGCTCTAAAGTCTGCAGGAGGTTCTAGCAACACTCAAGAAAGTGCAATGGGACATAATGGAGGTTGTTCATCCATTCCCAGGCCATTAGTCATAATGGCAGTAGTGATAGAGTTAGAAGTCATGATATGAGGTTTATGCTCACATTCGCTGATAACAGAGGTTTCTTTTCACATTCATTGATATCAGATGAGAAGTAGCTATGTATTGGTATCCATGAACTAGGCATATTTTGAAGGTATTGGAGATTTAGAAGAAACAAATGACAAAAGACATAATTAATTATAACTAAGGTAGATTATTCTAAGCCTGTGAATCTTGCCTACATTGATTTTTCCAATCCCAAGTTTACTATGAGTGCAACACAAGTTCACAAGGTATTTTTAACACTCAATTTTAATTTTCAACATTCATTTCCCTAGCCTTTCATTCAGTTATGCAGAACCAATTAAAATTATTATGTCTGGAATGGTTTATTGATCTTTATATAGTGATGTGTAGACTCTGGATTTTTTTTATATCGTCCATCATGTCATCAATGAAGATTTTTTGGACTAAGTCTTTGAGCAAAGTCGACAACTTTTTGCCCTTCCTAAGGAGGAAACGATGAAATAGCTGCGGAATGAGAACCGTCAAGGTTACACTCTATATCAAGCAGAATCTCTTAATCTTTCCATTCAACTCGAAGGTTTGATGTGGATTTGTGTATCCTTCTATTTACTTCTACTTGTAATTACATCTTGCTCTGATCAACTCTGAAAAATCATTCCATTGAAGTATTCCACTTCATATTTTTTCATATATTCATTTTTCCAGGGGATTGGAAGGGGAGTTATGAAGCTTCTGAAGCATTGATAAAGGCAAGTGATTTCAAAGTCCCAATCAATGGCCTTCAATAGATATGCAATTTAGCATTTAAAACGATATTTTGCATACTTGTCCAACACTTAAAAATAGATTAAAGTGATAGTATTGACATTTTTACATCATAACCACATACTGCATTTTTTCTGTGGTATCTTCATTTTCCTTAATTTGTAAATTTTATTCTTTCTTGTCAACCCACCATTAACACAAGATCATTGAATTATGATATTACCCCATTATATAGTGATACCTACTCTTACTAATTCACAAACTTTTATTTGTCATCTTGTAAATAACTACTACCATCTACTACATCTTCGAGGATGCCGAATATATTCGAGTACTGATCATCCTATGGCTATGAAACCATCTTCCATCCTATCTTTATGCAGACATATTCATGACATTACTTTGATGTTCCACATAGATATCTTGACATAGTATAATAAGGCCGATATGGTTGCTTACATTTTCCATGAAAACATCATTACTTTGAAACTCTGTTCCCCATGGAAATCTTGAGATAGCATGATGAGACCGATAGGGTTCTTTATTTAGGGTTTCTTTTTAGTGAACATTGGTATATAGACATAGTAATCTCTATATTAATTTGAATTCCTATTTTATAGTAATAAATGAATATGTTCTCATTTTATAGTAATAAATGAATAATTTTTCATTTTATAGTAATAAATGAAATAAATTAGTTAAAGATGTAATTTTATCGTGTTTAAAAATAGATTAAAATGATAATATTGATAGTTTTACATCATAACCATATTTTCTGTTGTATCTTCATTTTCTTTCCTAATTTGTAAAATTTTCTTTCTTTCTTGTCAACAAGCCATTCAAACAAGATTCTTCAATCTTGACAACTATTCATACAAGATTGTTCAATTATGAAATTACCCCATTAGATGGTGGTAAATAACTACTACCATCTCTTTCCTATTTTAGATGATTCCATGACTGACAACCATAATGCTTACAAAAGCCTAGCATTGCTTCCATCTGAACTTACTGTAATCAAGCTTACTATTAAGCCCACTTACTATTAAGCCTAACATTTGTAAAATCAAACTTTATTTAAAATCTTGTATTTCTTCTCTTATCTTAAAAAGCCTTTTTCTTTATTAACTCTCTAGTTTTTGAAAACATAGAAATTAATGCTTTAAAGAAAATTGAGAAATAATAAGTGTGCTTCCCATAAAATTATGTAGAGTTTTGAACTGAGGAGAAGTGTTAAAATGAAACTCCAAAGCTCTATTAATAACCACACAACCGAAGATTGGTCTGCCTATAGGGCTACAACTTAATTTTCTTTTTCTAGTCGGTCTTCCCAAAAGATATAGAATGCCAATAGCTATCCATACAACTATTATTGTCTCTCCCACTTCATTTTCTCCATTTGGTATCTAGGAAATAAGCTGTGTGTGTGGGTGTCCATGCAGCTGCTGCTATGAAGGGGTTTTTAAGGAGATGTTGAAATCATAGAAAAATTAAAAGACATTGTTAATGAAAAGAAACCATATTATTAGAAAAAGACATCAACAAAAAGAAACCGCATTATTAAAAAAAGATATCAACCAAACTTGAATTCATTGTAAGGACCAAATTTGAAAACCATTCTTAAACAACAACAAAAATGATCAACCAAGCCATACAACAACAACACTACAGATGTGTATTACATATTACAATATTTCCTTATTAGATATGGAAAACTTTCCTTTTAATTACATAAATTTTTTAATCTATAGAACTTGAAGTTTTTAATGGAGATAAAAGTCTATTGATAGTGTTCTTTGATTGAGCAATGTTAAGAGAAAAGTTCAATTCCCTTGGTTGTTGAGAGTATATATTTGTTTTTTTGGTTTTCTTTAAATTGTTTCAAGCTGAGCAAAAGATATATTATAAATTAGAAACAATGAAAACTATTTATTTTTTTCCATTGTGCAAATAAATTTATATTTTCAATGATGTAAATTCAACTACTTTTGAAGATTATCTAATGAATAGAAGAAACATATGTTTAATTTTTTAAATAGAATTTGAGAAAAAATGTTCGCCTATATACTAAATTCTATTGAGATTTTATAGTGTTTTAATGTAGCCACTTTTTAAATTTTAAATATTTAGAAGGACACCATTTCATTTTGGCATTCTTTTCTATAAAAAATTATTTAATATACACTTGTTAATAGAAGTACAATTTTTTTTATAACTTTTCATCTTTGAAGGGTTAGATAAATATATGCCCTTCCAAATAAAATTAAGACCAGACCTTCAAATTTGATCACTGGTCATAAGGGAAGATATGGATTACGACCTTTTTAGAGTATCACATGTCTGGGAGATTATTGGCGAGGCTTTTTGTCACTCCCATCGAAGCAACATATCTTGGACGGTATTAAAGGTATTTGTGTTTATTATATTTGCTGTAAATATGGTATTAGGTATTGATTTTTGTTTTTATTGTGTATTGATTTATTTTTTACCAAAAAAAATTATGTTACTTATTTATAGTCTAATATTGGGAATTTAAATTTTGTTTTTTTTATTATTATTTACTTTTTTATTTTAAGGTGATTGCTTAAGTATTGACTAGTAATTTATGTTTTTTATTGGTTGTTTTTTTTTCCTTTCGTAACATTTTTGTGTTTATTATTATTATTATTATTATTTATTTCAAATGTTTCTATTTTTATTAATTATAGTTTTTCTTCATATTTTTTAATTTAAGATGACAAATTTTAAAGAGGAAAAATTAATTAAAAAAAGCTAATAATCCTAATCCTGATGATGAACCTAGATTTAAGTTCGAAACGTGTCGACCTTGTTCTCAATGTGATTTTTCAGGAACATCTGAACAATATATCATGAATTACATAAGCATAAAGTCTGAAATTGTAATTGTAAATTTTAGTTTTATTACTTTCAAATTTGACTTTATATTTTTGTGTCTTTTTCTATGGTTTTTTTTTCTCTATTTTCAATTCCAATTCCATTAACCATAGGTTCTTTTTGGTTAATTTTTAATTTAACTTTTTATTTTTTCTTTCCCTTCACATTTTTTTCCATGAAGCAACAATTATACAATAAACCTTCCATTTCAATGAATATAATTAAATCTCTAAGTTTTTAGAATCTTGTGAGCATTTAGAATCTTGTGAGCATTTCTCTCTTAATTTTATTAAGAATTTTTTATTGATATAAAGTTACTAATTTTTAAGATCGGGTGAGCATTTCTTTCATCACTTTCTTGAATTTGCTTTATTTAGGCATAGTTTTTATAATTCCCCCTCCAAGATATATGAAGAATTCAAGAAATTGTTCATATTACAAAAAACTCAATTCAATAATTCAAGAAGTTTATTTTTTCCTTTCATGTGTATGTGATTAATGTCTCTGTGAATATGATCTTGCAAGTTCAAGGATTTGAAATTACGACTAAGGTGGACAACTTGCTAGCTGCAAGTCTAATGCAATGCAATGGATCTCTTCCTTTCATTTTCGAGGATTGAAATTCTACGATGAAAAGGTTTGGGTATAGGATCCAAACTAATTCTACAGAGTAACGTGGGTATTGCACTTTGAAGTTCCAGATTCTGCTTCAAGTCATTACAAAACGAGAGATTGCTTGGTATTTATTGGGAGGTTAGTCTTCAATTTATCACCTGTTTCAATTGGTTTGTTAAAGTTGTTTTACCTTCTTTCCTCTAACCAAACATAGAAGATTTAATCTATTGCAACTTTATTGAGGGATTTATTCAAAGTGAATGTATCAAATTCACCCAATTTAATACTTACTAAATCACAGATCATAGGCAAATGTATAATATTTATAAAATATTTGAAAAGGGCTAATGATATTATTTTAATATTTAAAATTTTTACTGATTTTTTAAATTTTGATGATATGAAATGTTTTAGGAATTAAGTATTTTGATTAGAGACTAAGTGTTTTGATATATATCTAGTGCTACTAGTGATTGATAGATTTTTTTTTTTTTTTTTTTTTTCGCAGCAAGAATAAATGTATGTTTTGTATTATATAAAATAGTACATAATTCAAAAAAATGGGCTTCTGTAGCCACCTTCTGCAAGTATCCTAATCTATATTTGGCATACATGTATATAAAACCCCATATTCATCATACAGATCATCAACACTATGTAGCAGTAATGTGTAAACAAAAATGAGAGAGTATCCATCATTATCTACTATGCACTAAAGCACAATGTAACTCAGTTTATATATGTACAATATATAAAAAGAGAATGAAACAACATAATGATGCATACTTATCTCTTCTGGCAACATCCTTCTTTGTTTTGTGACTGTAGAATGTGCTCACTACCCTGACAAGAGGAGACATCCAACATCTGTAGTAAGTGTCCTCATCTTTATTTTGATGTACATTCCATCTCGTGCATCCAGAAGACCCATTTTGGACATTTGATCTGCATTCTGGTTATGGTCCCATCCAATATGTTGTATAGTGGAATCCTAAAAAGTGGCCCATTTCTTTTCAATTAGACATAGCCGACCTTGAAGTGTGTTATGATGATCTTGTTTTTCCTAGGATATGATCTATAATTATCCAGGAATCCCCAAAAAAGTGCATGTGAGGTATGTCCATGTATTTTTTGAACCAAAGTAAGCCCTACAAAGCCATGACTTCAGCTTTCATGTTCATGCCCCATCTTGCATTCTAGTGTACCTAGTACTCTTGTACTTCTGATAACTTAATCCAAAAACCACAACCACACATCCCTCCTTGGGATGCCCCATCAAAAAGCCCCATGATGTATACTGTGAATGGAACATCCCCCTTAACAATCTTATCCTTGGGCATGCTACTGTGATCATTATCTACATTGATCCATTGTGTAATACAAGCTAGTGACTTATCTTCTTTTACCTTGACATTTTAAAAATAATTTGGTTGCACCGCATCCAAATCTCCCAGAAGACAGCCAGAGGAAGCATCCTCCATCTAGAACATTGAATGTTCCACCAATTTAAATAGCAAGAAATATTAACATATTGCAAATATGGAATGCCCATATTAACATAAAAGTGTCTCCATATGCGAACCGATCATGGGCAATTCAAAAATAAATAAATGTTATCTTCCCCTTCATTCCAGCATAGCTAACAAATCCCTGACCCTTGTTGCTTTCTCTTTTGTAGGTTGTCTTAGGTAAGGTTTTTTTTCTTCTAGGTCAACCAAAGGAACATGATGATCTTGGAGGGAAATTTTGCGTGCCAAAATTGTAGAATTTTCTCTACAAATCAGCTAGCTCACTGATATCATGTAGAAATTTCACCTACAGATCAAACTGATATATGCAATGTACTAAAGCATAATACTAGATCTACATCTACCATAAACTTTGCGAAAGCTAATCAACCATGAGCAACATCCAGCATGAACACATATAACTGATAAGAAGGAATCAATCACACATAACACAGAATATATCACTGGGGAAAGCACCAACATAAAACCCCAACTCTGTATTATCAATCAAGTGGAGATCCTCAACAACATACAATAAGAATCAACTCAAAAGCTATCTTGCTCTCTCTGTACTCTAATGATCTTCAATCGGAAGATGAAAACCATGGACTACCTAGGCCTCATTATATAGGTTGTAAGTTGGCCCATCATACCTGCTATCAACTCAGGTCCAACTACGTAGTCATAGAAAAAAATAGATTCCTTCCTCATGCAAGGAATACATACTAGAAATATCATAGCATCTAATAGTACACAGTCCCTCATCTGATCTCAACTGGGTCTCTGTCTAAACTGTCGTGCATCAGTTATCCATGAGATAATACTCAGTTATATGAAAATAACAGTTGTCACATGCATGCAAGCATTAACAAAATGTATCTCATTAATTTAAAAACTTGTTAAATTAATGTAATTGAACTATTAATGTAACTGAACTTGACTAAGTTAAACTAAGTCAACTGATCCTCTCAATATAGAACTGAACCTTATCTCCTTTAATCAAGGGATAAATTCCTAAATCAAGGGAGAAAATAATTGCATGATCTCACAAAGACCTCTGGTCTGATTCTCCTCAACTAATTAACTCATAGAGAATTAATTAATTAATTTCCAAACCACTGGTAAGGCCAAATTCAAATTTTACTTCATATAGTAAGACCAGGGACTGCTAACAATAGGAAGGGACCCAGAAATGCTATTTTAGAAAGTGATATTTTTAGCAGTTTCACCTCTCACCCAATGTGGCCAATAACCTCACTGGCCAAACTGCTATTTTTAGCAAGTTCTATTTTTAACATTTCTTGTTGCACACTTTTCAACACTCTCTCTCAACAAGAAAGGCTTCATCTCGAACCCAATCCTGTAACTCTGGAATGTTCTGCATGTAAGACATCTACCAAGTGCAGTTGCTCCAACAACACTCAGAACAGAAAAAAACTCCCAACTGACTACTCTGTTGGGCTAGAAACATACTCTGATGCTGAAGCTCTACCTGCTGCTAACAAGTGCTCCTTCTCTGACCTCTACGCTATTGCAACATCTCCATGCATCTAGCACTGTTTCACCCTTCTCTGTGCTGCCCTACACTGTGCAACACACTTGTGCCTCTCGCATTGCTGCAGCCTGCATGCTTTGCACTTTCATAGGATTCCCTACACTATAGCTATCTCTGTTTCTCCATCTGCAATTGTCTCTACCCAATCAGTCAGTACCTGCTACTCCACATCAGGGCTCCTGTAGCAAAGTCAAATCAAAGAGGTTGGGTACCTCAAGGATCCTACCCCTCCTCCTTGGGACGATCACTCCACATCACCCCACCTCCTACCTAGAGGTATGGCTGCATGTGATCCCTCTGCCCACCTGGCTCGAAGTTTACCCCTGTTGGAGGTCTCTTCATGAGTAGATGTCTCTAATTGATCTTCTCTCAGCTTCTCTAGTTGTGGCTACTCCACAACCTCCTGAAGTTGCTGCACCAATCGTGGCTCCTCCACAATCGTCTAAGACTTCTTCTGGTGCTACATGTTGAGAGGTAATTTACTCTCCCTCTCAAGCACCAAGTATCTAACCTTTTCTTTTCTCCTCAAGGCTTTGCATGCATCTTATACTTCAAGTGCATATAGGTTCTTGGCTAGCACGCCAATCTGTTTCCACTTTCCCGTCGTCACAAATATTTTTGGGAAAAGAGCTGATTTTAAATCAACGATATCTCCCTCATCTGAACTTTGATTCAACCGATTTTTTTTGTTTTGATTTTTGGTATTTTTCCACAAGGAATCCAAATCTACTATTTGTTTCTAAAAATTTTGTACAGAAATTTTCAGATCTTCTCTGCAAACTCTTGGCCCAAAACTCAAAAGTTTGAAATCTCCTCTTCTTGTATATTGCTCTTCCTTGATCACCTATGCTCTGATACCATGTAGAATTTTATAGAATTTTTCTACACGTCAGCTAGCTCTAATACCATGTATAATTTTTCTCCACCTGTAGATCAAACTGATATATGCAATGTGCTAAAACATAATACTAGATCTACTTCTACAACCAATATACTGGAAGCTTAATCGAACATGAGCAACATCAATAAGAACACATATAACTGATAAGAAGAAATCAAACACACATAACACAGAATATATCACTAGGGAAAGCACCAACATAAAACCCCAACTCTGTATTATTAATCAAGTGGAGATCCTCAACAACATATAAAAAGAATCAGCTCAAAAGCTATCTTGTTCTCTCTGTACTTTGATGATCTTCAATCAGAAGATGAAAATCATGGACTACCTAGGCTTCATTATATAGGTTGTAAGTTGGCCTGATAATACATGCTGTCACCTTAGGTCCAACTACGTAGTCATAGAAGAAAATAGATTCCTTCCTCATGCAAGGAATACTTACTAGAAATATCCTAGCATCTGGTAGTACATTATCCCTCATCTGATCTCAAGTGTGTCTCTGTCTGAACTGTCATGCATCAGTTATCCATGAGAAAATACTTAGTTATCTGAAAATAACATTTGTCACATGCATGCAAGCATTAACAAACTGTATCTCATTAATTTAACAACTTGATAAATTAATCTAATTGAACTTGACTAAGTTAAACTAAGTCTACTGATCCTCTCAATATAGAATTGAACCTTATCTCTTTTAATCGAGGGATAAATTCTTAAATCAAGGGAGAAAATAATTGCATGATCTCACAAAGACCTCTGGTCTGATTCTCCTCAACTAATTAACTCATAGATAATTAATTAATTAATTTCCAAACCACTGGTAAGACCAAATTCAAAATTTACTTCATATAGTAAGACCAAGGACTGCTAACAATAGGAAGAGACCCAGAAATGTTATTTTAGAAAGTGCTATTTTCAGCAGTTTCACCTCTACCCAATGTGGCCAATAACCTCACTGGCCAAAATGCTATTTTTAGCAAGTTCTATTTTTAACATTTCTTGTTGCACACTTTTCAACACTCCCTCTCAACAAGAAAGGCTTCCTCTCGAACTCGATCCTATAAATCTGGAATTTTCTGCATGCAACACATCTACCAAGTGCGGTTGCTCTAGCAACACTCCGAACAAAAAGAAAACTCCCAACTGACTACTCTTTTGGGCTAGAAACATACTTTGATGTTGAAGCTCTACCTATTGATAACAAATGCTCCCTCTTTGACCTCTAAACTACTGCAACATCTCCATGCATCTCACATTGTTGCACCCATATTTCTGCTACCCTGCACTGTGCAACACACTTGTGCCTCTTGCATTGCTGCAGCCTGCATGCTCTACACTGTCCTAAGATTCCCTACACTATAGCTCTCTTTTCCGCTCCATCTGCACTTGTCTCTACCCAATCAGTCAATTCTTGCTACTCCACATTAGGGCTCCCGTAGCAAAGTTGAATCAAAGAGGTTGGGTACCTCAAGGATCCTACCCCTCCTCCTTGGGAAAATCACTCCACATCGGCCCACCTCGTACCTGGAGGTATGGCTGCATGTGATCCCTCTGCCCACCTGGCTCGAAGTTTCCCCCTATTGGAGGTCTCTGAATGAGTAGATGTCTCTAATTGATCTCCTCTCAGCTTCTCTAGTTGTGGCTACTCCATAACCTCCTGAAGCTCTACCTATTTATAACAAATGCTCCCTCTTTGACCTCTAAACTACTGCAACATCTCCATGCATCTAATTGATCTCCTCTCCACATCGCCCCACCTTGTACCTGGAGGTATGGCTGCATGTGATCCCTCTGCCCACCTGGCTCGAAGTTTCCCCTATTGGAGGTCTCTGCATGAATAGATGTCTCTAATTGATCTCCTCTCAGCTTCTCTAGTTGTGGCTACCCCATAACCTCCTGAAGCTCTACCTATTGATAACAAATGCTCCCTCTTTGACCTCTAAACTACTGCAACATCTCCATGCATCTCATATTGTTGCACCCATATTTCTGCTACCCTGCACTGTGCAACACACTTGTGCCTCTCGCATTGCTGCAGCCTGCATGCTCTGCACTGTCCTAAGTTTCCCTACACTATAGCTCTCTTTTCCGCTCCATCTGCACCTGTCTCTACCCAATCAGTCAATTCTTGCTACTCCACATTAGGGCTCCCGTAGCAAAGTTGAATCAAAGAGGTTGGGTACCTCAAGGATCCTACCCCTCCTCCTTGGGAAAATCACTCCACATCGCCCCACCTCGTACCTGGAGGTATGGATGCATGTGATCCCTCTGCCCACCTGGCTCGAAGTTTCCCCCTATTGGAGGTCTTTGCATGAGTAGATGTCTCTAATTGATCTCCTCTCAGCTTCTCTAGTTGTGGCTACTCCATAACCTCCTGAAGCTCTACCTATTGATAACAAATGCTCCCTCTTTGACCTCTAAACTACTGCAACATCTCCATGCATCTCACATTGTTGCACCCATATTTCAGCTACCCTGAACTGTGCAACACACTTGTGCCTCTCGCATTGCTATAGCCTGCATGCTCTGCACTGTCCTAAGATTCCCTACACTATAGCTCTCTTTTCCGCTCCATCTGCACCTGTCTCTACCCAATTAGTCAATTCTTGCTACTCGACATTAGGGCTCCCGTAGCAAAGTTGAATCAAAGAGGTTGGGTACCTCAAGGATCCTACCCCTCCTTGGGAAAATCACTCCACATCGCCCCACCTCGTACCTGGAGGTATGGCTGCATGTGATCCCTCTGCCCACCTGGCTCGAAGTTTCCCCCTATTGGAGGTCTCTGCATGAGTAGATGTCTCTAATTGATCTCCTCTCAGCTTCTCTAGTTGTGGCTACTCCATAACCTCCTGAAGCTGCTGCACCAATCGTGGCTCCTCCACAATCGTCTAAGACTTCTTTTGGCGCTGCATGTTGAGAGGTAATTCATTGTCCCTCTTAACCCCCAGGTATCTAACATTTTCCTTGCTCCTCAAGGCTTTGCATGCATCTTGTACCTCAAGTGCATATAGATTCTTGGCTAGCACACCAATTTGTTTCCACTTTCCCGTCGTCATGAAATGTTTTGGAAAAAAGAGCTGATTTTAAATCAGCAATATCTCCCTCATATGAATTCTGATTCAGCAGATTTTTTTATTTATTTTTTATTTTGGGTATTTTTCTGCAAGGAATCCAAATCTGTTTTTTGTTTTTGAAAATTTTGTACAGAAATTTTCAAATCTTCTCTGCAATCTCTTGGCCCAAAACTCAAAACTTTGAAATCTCATCTTCTTGTATATTGTTCTTCCGTGATCACCTGTGCTTTGATACCATGTAGAATTTTGTAGAATTTTTCTACACATCATCTAGCTTTGATACCATGTAGAATTTTTCTCCACCTGTAGATCAAACTAATATATGCAATGTACTAAAGCATAATACTAGATCTACTTCTACAACCAATTTAGCAGAAGCTTAATCGAACATGAGCAACATCAATAAGAACACATATAACTGATAAGAAGAAATAAAACACACATAACACAGAATATATCATTAGGGAAAGCACCACCATAAAACCCCATCTATGTATTATCAATCAAGTGGAGATCCTCAAAAACATACAAAAAGAATCAGCTCAAAAGCTATCCTGCTCTCTCTGTACTCTAATGATCTTCAATCAGAAGATGAAAATCATGGACTACCTAGGCGTGATTATATAGGCTGTAAGTTGGCCCGATCATACCTCAAGTCCAACTATGTAGTCATAGAAGAAAATAGATTCCTTTCTCATGCAAGGAATACTTACTAGAAATATCCTAGCATTTGATAGTACATTGTCCCTCATCTGATCTCAACTGGGTCTCTGTCTGAACTGTCATGCATCAGTTATCCATGAGAGAATACTTAGTTATCTGAAAATAACAGTTGTCACATGCATGCAAGCATTAACAAACTGTATCTCATTAATTTAACAACTTGTTAAATTAATGTAACTGAACTTGACTAAGTTAAACTAAGTCAATTGATCCTCTCAATATAGAACTGAACCTTATCTCCTTTAATCAAGGGATAAATTCCTAAATCAAGGGAGAAAATAATTGCATGATCTCACAAAGACCTCTGGTTTGATTCTCCTCAACTAATTAACTCATAGAGAATTAATTAATTAATTTCCAAACCACTGGTAAGACCAAATTCGAATTTTGCTTCATATAGTTAGACCAGGGACTGCTAACAATAAGAAGGGACCTAGGAATGCTGTTTTAGAAAGTGATATTTTTAGCATCTTCACCTCTCACCCACTGTGGCCAATAACCTCACTGGCCAAACTGCTATTTTTAGCAAGTTTTATTTTTAACATTTCTTGTTGCACACTTTTGAACAAAAAATTGTAGAACCAACATATCTTAGTGAGATGAAGCTCTTGTGTGCAGAGGTTGTAATAGGTGTCCTTTACCTCAATCTCCCTGATCTTCTTCTTACAAGCCCATGTGACTTGGTCCCCTCTTCCATCATGAAAAATACCAATGGATTTCATCATTGTTCTGATGTGTTCCTATTCAAGAGCCAATTGGCCAGACAATCCCAACTTAATGGCCCTCTTCCAAATAGGTATGAAACCAAGCCATCCCCGGATGACTTGGTTACAAAAGAAAATACCTCTGCAATTGAAAATATGTAATAAGTCTACAAAATTGTATGTTCCCGTGCACATACCAAGAATCTTATCCCCTCTTATCATAATCTGGTGTCTTGTATCAAATTGCCAACATAGATTTTGAAGAAAAATATTTTTGATCTTGTTAAAGCTAAGGCATATAATCAACCCCTTTGAGATGCCAATGGAACCCTAGTGCATCTAGTATATAAATTCTTTGTCCTTAATCTATTTGAATCTTATCACTTTACCCCATATTCCCTCTCCAAATAAATCGTGCCATAGAGACTTTAGTAACAATGCCCATCCAAAGCACCAAAGGTTTATAACGCCCACCATCCGAGCTTTTTAGGTCTAGAAATGTTTTCCAATTTGACTAGGTGGTATTTAAAGTTTCGTGTATCCCTAGACCAAATATATTGGGTCATAATGCGGTTTAGTGAGTTAATAATGAGTTGAGGAAGTCGATATAAATGAGCCCAATAGACCCCCAATTGGGTGAGCACTGACTAAGTGAGAGTAATACGTCCCACCAATGAGAGGCACCTGAAATCCCAACCCTTGATTTTCTTGTAAAATCGATCGACCAAGCTCATCCAATTAGTATTCTTATACTTACAAGGCTTTAAGTGATATCCTAGATATTTCATGCCCTCAACCAGTGAATCTGTGCCCACCCCAAAAATTATTAATGTATCATAGAAAATTTTAGGGGCAAATGTTCGCCCTTTGGCGAAATTAAGGGGTTTTAAATTTTTAGTGGGCGAATATTTTGTATCATAGTACATTTTTACAAATCACCTCAAATAGCCCACCTTATTTTAAGGGAGAGGGTAAAAAAGGTAAATTTAGCCCTTGAAATTAGGAGTTACAACCTTCTATTCGCCCATTTTCAAGAATAGGTTTTATTTAAGTGAATCCTATGGGCCAAATACCATATTTATAAAAGAGGTATGGTAAATTAATAAAAATATAAATAAATGAGA
>APFE031298595.1:0-14729 GCA_000404065.3 Pinus taeda | reverse complement strand
TGTCAAGCTCGTTAAAAAATGAATCAAGGTTTTTAGAGCATAGTTCCTTGTCTTGTGTCAAGCTCATTAAAAAATGAATCAAGGATTTTAGAGCATAGTTCCTTGTCTTGTGTCTAGCTCATTAAAAAAATGAATCAAGGTTTTTAGAGCATAGTTCCTTGTCTTGTGTCAAGCTCGTTAAAAAATGAATCAAGGTTTTTTCGAGGAAAGTTCCTGTTACTGAGTCAACCTCGTTAAAAATGAAATAGGCTGTCATGAGGACAGTTCTTTTCCTGTGTCAACCTCGTTAAAAAATGAATCAGTTGTTTCGAGGAAAGTTCCTTTTACTGTGTCAACCTCGTTAAAAAATGAATCAGGTGCGAGCATAGTTTTTTCCTATATCAACCTCGTTAAAAAATGAAACAGGCTATCATGAGGGAAGTTCTTTTCCTGTGTCAACCTCGTTAAAAAATGAATCAGTTGTTTTGAGGAAAGTTCCTTTTACTGTGTCAACCTCATTAAAAAATGAATCAGTTGGTCTGGAGGAAAGTTCCTGTTATTGAGTCAACCTCGTTAAAAAATGAATCAGGTTCAAGGATAGTTCCTTGTCTTGTGTCAAGCTCGTTAAAAAATGAATCAAGGATTTTAGAGAATAATTCCTTATCTTGTGTCAAGCTTGTTTAAAAAATGAAACAAGGGTTTTGAGGATAGTTCTTTTCCTATGTCAGCCTCACTAAAAAATGAAACAACTCCCAAGATTTTGAAAGATTTCGAAAGTAAACCTTCATTTCATCGACCTAGTTGAATGCAATGAAGCTTGGGGGCCATGTACCTTGATTTGCGTCATTATGATTGGGGCATGCGAACTTATAACAAGCATAGTTTTTCATTTCAAGCTTGCGTAAACATGAAACCGAATCCGAGAATAGTTCTTTTCCTGTGTCAAGCTCGTTAAAAAATGAAACAAATCCTCCTCTAATTGAGTCGAGAGTTTGACTATATCTCATAAATGTTAAGTTGTATATTTAGGTTAGTTATTTCAGTTTTTTACATAATTTTCTTACAGTTTTAGGTCGAGTCTTTCAAATGATCTCGTAACTGAACCTTCATTTCATCCAATTGGTTGAATGAAATGAAGATGGGGGGCATGCGCTCTAGCAGTTATGCTTAGGGGGCATCAAGCAAAATTTTCTCTCTGTTTCAAGCTTGTGTAAAAATGAAACTACTTTGAAGCATAGTTTTTCTCTGTTTCAAGCTTTTGTAAAAATGAAACCTATCTCGAGTCAAATTCAGTTATTTTCAAGACTCGTTAAACTCATGAAGATCCCGAGATTATTTTGCTATCTTTCATTCTCGTAAAACAAATGAAAATGTCGAGTTCTTTCCGTCTTTTCCTGCTCATAAATTAAATTGAAAGTCAGCCATATGAGTACATTTTTATCATTTTTTCGAACTCATTAACACTTACGAAAAAATGAAAACCATGAGTACATTTTTATCAGTTTTTAGAACTCGTTAAAACTTACGAAAAAGTGAAACCTTAGAGTCACCTTTAATCTCTTTTGTGACTCCTAAAACATGAAAATATTGCCGAGTTTTTCTTTTTAAGCTCGTTAAAACGGAACTAAAAAGACGGTCCTCTTACAGCTCTTTTCTGACTCCTAAAACATGAAAAGATTGCCGAGTTTTTCTTTTTAAGCTCGTTAAAACGAAACTAAAAAGAAAGTCCTCTTACAACCCTTTTCTGACCGTAAAAACATGAAAAGGTTGCTAGGTTTTTGCCCTTTCAAATTCGATATTGGTCATAAAATGACGTGTCATTGATTGCTTTTTACTTTTTCGGATCAAAGGCACTAATTAGCAAAAGTACTCCTTGGTCGTAAAGATCAAGTGGTTCTCTCAAGTATTATTTTATACTTTTTCGGGCTTGGGAGACACAAATTTATGAAAAAGGTCAACCCTAGAGTCTTCTTAAGTTTTTTTAGACTCTCTAAAATTGAAAAACACCGAGTTTCTCCTATACTGGACTTGTTAAATTTTGACAGTAAAGGACTTGTTCAATTACAAACAGGAACGAACCACTCCTTCTTAGGGTTCGAATTTAAACTAAGTTGGACTCATCTGAAGGATGAGCTTATAATCAAGCAAATGTTATCCTCCTCAAGCTTGTAAAAAAAATAAAGAGGTACTTGCCAGAAATGGTGGGGAAAAAGAGAGAAAAATGAGCCTGTTTGTCATACTTTGTAACCACCCTTGAACACGACACTTTCATTCACCTAGTTTGGGAAATCATTTTCCTAACAGTTGATCAAACCACATTGAAAGTCTTCAGCCAGTTTCTGGGTATTATGTTTGGGTCAATTTTCACCAAACCATCTGCCGTGTCGTTATGTGTTCAAGAGGTAAGTGCAAATAAGCCATTCATATGCAAAATATCTATCATCCATCTTGACCATCCCTGAGTCAGTCCTTGCAACTAAATTTCTTCAAACTTGATCTATGATTTCGTGTTGTAGGCTTGCCTATGACGGATCACTTTCTATCGACTTCAGCTCTTTATCTAGAAAGATGATCTAGAAATCGCCAGTACCTTGGGATCTGCATGCCTCAATGGCAGGTTTCTTGCCTTCGACGATAGGTTGCATCATTGACCTTCAATCGAAGGATTCCGTGACATGTTCAACATCGACAGATCTAATCACATCTCATGGATTGTACTGAGTACTTTGAGAGCCATTGTCATTATTGGTGGTTTCTCTCACACTTGTTAACAGTTTACATCATTGACTAGTAATCAAGTGGTTTCTACCATGTTCGACTTCGACACGTTCATTCACATGGATAGAATTGTACTATTTCGAGAAGTAGAAATGAAGACCCTGGATCTAGTTTCCACCATCCAAGCTGCGAGGAATTTTGTATTCATTATACTGTGGACTATTCATAAACAGATGGTTGTGTCCATACTGTGTCTACATGTGTCTATACTTGTGATGTATTACAAGATCATTCCGATATCAGAGCAGTAGTTAGTTTTCTAGTCAGTTTTGATCCGAGTATGGGAATGCCTACCTCAAGCGATGATATGATCTCATATATATATTTTGCATTGAATATTTTTATAGGTTCCAACCGGGCTCTCCACAAGATGATCCTCGAAATGATAAAGTACTTCACTCTTCCTAAATGATAAATGAAATCCTCATCTACTACAGACTTCGCACTTTAGGGGACAATCTGTTACACAAAAATATCGTCACCATGACTATCCGTTAGTATGGGTCTATCATCACTTATACTATCCTCCTAAGCAAGTCTCAGACCTCATCTCTTCATGTCAAGCTTTGAAAATGAGAGAAAGACATTAAAAATCAATAAAGCTATGGTTCCTTACTTTCTCTCACTTTTGCCTGCGGACCCGCACCCTTTGTTCATGTTACCTTCATATCTGCACCCTCTGTCTATAAAGGGGTGGGTGCGTACCCCTATAAAAGTAAAAAAGGCACACGTTTATTCTAAAAAACTCACTTTGGGTTAATTCTAGATTATTCTAGAAGGAATTTTGACGTGGATTGTTCGCTCCAAGGTGGTTCTTGCATCCCAAAAGAGAAGGAGCTAATCCCTTGATAGGAGGAGCTATCCCTTTGAAGGAGGGCTTTATCCCTTTAAAGGAGAACCTAGTAACTTCCCTCCATTGCACTATAAATTAAGGCATTGGCCTCGTTGTTAAGGAGAGGCTAGAAGCTAAACATTTTTTAGGGTAAATGCTGGTGGAATTGGGATTTCCTAGTTAAGCTTGAGAGGAGAGATCACATACCTTTTGGCTTCACTGGGAAGTGAGTGAAACTTGTCAAAGTAGAGGAGACTTCTTGTTGGACCCTGGGAGGAGCTTTGTATAGCATCAAGGCAAGGTTTGTAAAGTTCTTCTGATTTGGAATTAATACAATCAAGATTCATTTTCTCAACAATTATCTTATGTGATTTGTTTTCAATAAATTCCTTATCATTTGAATGGATATGCTTTAATGATAATATGGCTTTTCAAGGTGTATTTAATTTGGTTTTCTTGTTTGTGTTTTGCAGACTTGCCTACAAGGGAAAGCTCATTTGGATCAAAGGAGCGAGCTCCCAATTGTGTGGCTTCCACAAACTTGCATTGGATCCAAGGTAGGCCTAAAACACTTGTTTGCCTTTGTTTTTAATTGTATATTTAGAGAAAGATAGTTTTTGATTGGCTTCTTGTCACTAGATATCTTTAGATACTAGGAAGGTCGAGCTTGTTCGCAAAATCGACTCATTCCGTGTGATAATGTGCAGTTTGTGTGTTCTTATCATGTTTCTCAGTATTAGGCATTTCAGTCTGTGTTTCTACTGTTTTGCCTTGATTTCTCTTATTTTGATTGATTTCTATAATTGTCCCTATTTGATTTTCAGTGGAGGTTATATCTACAATTTTAGGGGTATAAGTCTTTGGTGTTCCCCTAGGGAGGATTTGTAACACTTTGGTAACTGGAGCTTCTTTTATTATCATAGTCTAGGTCTGGATGGATATTTTAATGGGAGTGTCATTGTCCTTTTTACTTCTTAAGCTATATTGTTTGTGTACCCCATATATAGCTGACTCATATCCATGTTTAAAATCAAAGCATTCACCAGATTCTAACTACAACTGCTACAGCATATACAACTCTGGTTCTTCTTGAGTAAGAAAAAACATCTTCGTCTTTGATTTCTAGTAATTTTATCTGGGTATCATCCTCTCCTTCTTGTTCCTGTGGACCCTCAGCATAGTTCTCTTGGAAGGGGGGCCTAATCTGTTGATCTGGTATAGCATTCTTTCCAATGTTAGCGTTCTTCCTAAAATTGGGGTTTCTTATTGGGGGTGTTTTTTGGTTCTCCCATTGAGTTTTGCTTTCCATGTTTTCTAATCCATCCATTATTCTCTCTACACTCTTAGCTAAACAATCTATCTTTCCATCAGAACTAGAAGTTTCTTCTTTAATTACAACTCTCTTTCATTTCTCATTCTCGCTTTCTTAGCTAATAGGCTGGCCTCTACACTAACATAATTGCTTTGCATTTGTTCCAATGTTTCAGGGTTTCTTTCCCTTAACTGGTATGACATGTCAATGTCAAAACCATCAGCGAATTTAATTAATGCAAGGTCAGGTGGAGGCTTAATATTAGCTGGGATTGCATTGTATATATTATTAAACGATGTAGAATAATCTTGGACTGACTCATTAGGAGCTCTTCTAACGCTGTCATATTCAGAAAGTATTTTCAAAGGGTTTTTATTTTTCTCCAATCTATCAATGAATAATCTATGAAAATTAGCTAATTCTGCAATATGGTGGGCAGGTAAAGCTTTGAACCATTTCTTGACATCCCTAGTTAATGTTCAAGTAAACAACCTCATTTGGACATCTGATTCATCTATCTCATGCAACTCAAAATAGTGAGTCATCTTGTTTACATGCTTGTGGATAGTGTACTGACCAGTAGCATCAATTAAGAAGATTTTGTTCTGATAATATTGGGGCATGGCATGGAGTTGTGCAGGTAAAAACAGAGGTGCATATCAGTCTGCCATGGCTTGGATTCTATCTTGACTAGCAGGTAAAGTCATGATAGTTGAGGAAGGGCTTGAACTGGATTGAGATGAACTAGATGATGGTGAGGATGGTTGATGAATAATTGGTTTAGGGGATTGGATTGTGGATACTATTGGTGAGGTTGTAGTAAAATAAGGTGTATTTATAGTGAGTGAAGATTGTGCAGAAATTTCAGAGGCAGCAGCAGTAAGGGAAACTAGTTCAATCGATTGTTGAAGGTAAGTACTATCTATATTGTTGATCAATGCAGAGGTCAAGGCTTCTAACTTGTCAAAAGCATCCAGTAAAAATTTATCTAAATCTGGATGGATAACCCTTTTTGATTCAATAAGTTGAGTAAATTCAGGGTCACACTGTTTCGTGGATGGCATTCTTAGATTTAGTTCTAAATAGTGAGAGGTCAAATGATAATCAAAAGGGATTTCTTCTAATGTTGAAAACTCCTCATGGAGTGAATTTTCTTTGACTAAATGGCTACTACTTGCCTGAGTTTCCTGGTTTTTTTACTTTCTTAAAATCCTTTCCGGGTCATCAACTATAGTAGCAAGGTTTGGATCTGGATTGGCCCTAGTATAGTGAGTCTTCTTAGGAGCCAGAATTTTAACTTTTTTAACTGTTTTTATGAAAATTTTCAAAATTAACTTTCATAAAATTACCTTTCTTAAGACGAAATTTAAGGTTTACTTAAAGTTTTATGAGACTTAGAATCGAAGTCCCCAGTATGGTTGCCAATTATGTTATTACTCTGATATTTATTTCGAAGTTAAAGAACTAAGAAAAGTCAAAGGTAGCCACAAACCACTTTTGGAGATCAGGACCTAGCCTTCCTGATGCTTAGAGAGGGCTCTCTCTTTATAATTCAACTTTGTTTAAGTTAAGATGATTTTAGGCTAGTTATTGTTTGCACTTGGGTTTTGTTTTGAATTTTGGTGGTGGGATCACTTTACTTAGATGAAAAAATATTTTCTTCTACCATTGGAGTATGGGGTCGAATGTCAAACAAATAAGACTAGATTCAATTCTTAAAACAATGTCTATAGGGCAAGATATATTAGTCACTCCATATATCAAAGGCTAAATGGTGAAGTGGTTTCAGATTAGATCCAAGAAGAAATTAAGGGTTCCCTAGGCCGCACGTTGGAAGGAATGAATGAGGTAAACTGGGATGGGAGAGAAATTAAGGGTTCTAAAATCTGAGTATCAAAGGAAAACATGTAAATTACTAACTGTGCAAAACAGAGTGTACTTAAACAAATTCTGAGTGATATATCCAGTTAATTCATTCAAATTTAGAACATAGTTAAGATTATGAAACACATAAGAAGGTAAAAAAAATAAAACAAAGAAGATACCTCACTACAAATAGCTCATCTCATGAACCATGTAGCAAAATGTTTTTATTACTTGCTCCACTCTGTTGAGTTTGAAATGGTACAATCACCCTTAGGTTTTAATATCAAAATAACTCTACAAATGTAAAATAATCCACCCTAATACTTCGAATTATGAAGTATTTATACAAAAAGGAGTTACAAAATGTCTCAAACTGCATTGAGAACTAATATAGGAAAAAAGAAATATCTTCATGCAAGAAGATAGAGAAATTTTTTGAACTACTGCTTGTTGTCCCTATTATTTAGGTTCTGTTGGCTTTGATCTTTGAGCTTTTACCCTTTAAGCTGGTTTTTTGTTTTGGTCTTCATGCTGGATGTTATTTTTTATTTTAACCTTTCATCTGATACTCGTTAACCTGGCTGACCTATTAATATCCTTCCATTGTGTTGTTTTACATTTTACAATACATTTATATTTTACTTTGTATTTACTACAGTAAATCATTCAACTTTTCCCATCTCTCCTCATTTGGTAATTGGATATTGAGCATCTTTCTGTATCTTTCATATGCCTTTGTATATTTGGGAAAAGTAGGCTTATTAATAAATAGGTGTTTTACCTCATGCTAGAGGTAAAACAAGTTTTCAAAAGTTTGATACAACACTTTGCCTGTAGGTAAGCCCTTCATGGATGAAGTGATTACCTGTTCTCTAGCCACTTCCCTGATATTCCTATTGTAATACTCACGTGTCATTAACTTATCCTTTATTACTAAGGGATTATGTAATCCATTTTCCTTGAAAAGTTCAAACTTAACCATGAACCTGTCGATAGCTAGTTGCATGTTTTGACACTTATCTTCTAAATTCAACATCAAATTCATCTTAGTGAGGACTTTTTTAACTTCCAAAATTGTACTTGTCCTGTCAGGTATCTCAAGTTCCTGTAGCTCATATTTATTCTTGGAGTTGAGGAAGTGGATGATTCTTGAAGCTTCCTCTAGCATATCTCCAAGTTCTTCCTTCACTCTCTGAATGGCTTCTGTAGCCTACTTTATTAAATCAATATGTTCAAAATGACTTGGATGGATGGCCAAATATCATTGATAGAGTCAATGATATTGGTCCATGGTTTCTCTTTAGCCTTACCTATAGGTTCACTTAGTGCCAATTCTTTCTCCTTGCTTTTATTCTTTCATTCATCCTTGTAGCCTTTTGTTGTTCTTCTTTATGAATGACCTAGGCAAGTCTGCAATCTGTCTCCAGGCTGGTGACTTTCTCCTTTAGTCTGTTCATATCAATGGTCTGAATGGACATTTCTTCCATTTCTTTGACCAGTCTATTTTCTTCATCACTTGTGGAGATTATTGTTGTTGATCCTGTTGTTGATGTATTCGATGCAGATGTCGATAATGCAGTGGCAATTGGAGAAGTGGGAGCAAATGATGTTGTCAAAGTAGAAGGTATAGCTGTGGTCATTGTTGGAATCACAATTGCAGGATCATTATCAATACTATCTTGTTTGCGCTGACTCAAGCTCTCTCCATCTCCTTTAACTGGTCATTCAGTTGCAACACTAAGTCCACCATGTCCTCATGATTGGTGTGGATTTCCAGGACTTCCTTTGTTTGTGGGTGTTGTAAATGAGGCAGCTTGAGTTGTTCCTTGAGGGTTGCTATGTCCTCATTCTTATTTTTAATTAGTTTCTTTGTGGCCTTAACATCACTTGGATCATGGCCCATTTCAATAACCAAGTCCTCGAAGGACTTGGTCCTAGTGTATTTAGCCTGTGAAGAGGCCCTCTCCAATTTGTATTGAGCTATCACATTGTCCAATGAATCTTGCAGCTTGTAAGTAGCCATGGCCTTAGCTATGAGGGTGGAGTAAATCATTTCTCCAGCCTGCTTGTGAAACTCTATCTGATCAATGGGATGAAAATCCATGGCCACGACCTCAAAATTAGTCTTCTTGTAATCTATTGAGGTCTTTGGTTGCTGTACAGTGGGTTGAAAAAATGAGACCTACATTTTTCCTTCTTTGATGTCAAAGGCTGACATCAGTCTGGTCTAATTTGGTGGTTTAAGCTTGAGGTATTTAGCATATGTCTCTGCCTTCAACTTGTCATTCCTCATATTTCTCTCTTTAAATTTTTCTTTGATATCCTTTTCATTGTTAGCTGACGTGACAAAGGAAGAAACCTCGACACTCTGTTGTCTCTTTATCATTTGTGTATTGGAGGTTGATGGCTGCTCTATTTCACCTAGTGCAACCATTTTAGTTTTTTCTTTAGTTCTCTTCCCCATTGCATCAGTGTCAATTATTTCCTCTGATGCAATGCTTTCCTCCTGTTCAGACACCGAATTCAACTTGGGCCTTTTATTTAGCTTAAACTGTTAATCTAAAGTCTCCATGGCAGAGCTGGATGCCTCATCCTTACTCCTCTTAGGATTCTTCTCCTCATTTACTGGAGTTTGTATGATAGGAGGAATGTTCATTAGCCCTTGTAAATCCGAAACTTGTAGGAAAGAGCTCTAGTCAAATTGCTTTTCTACATCAATGAGTGTGTTCTCTACATCCACAATAGTGTTGTCCATATCAATCAAGGTGTTCTCCACCCACTCATCCTAGTTAGCAAATTGTTCAATGTCAATTCTTTGGTGGTGGATGTATGCTCCAAACTTGACCCTGACTCTAAGTTTGTTTATGACCCCATGAGGGTCATAGTGCCAGATGAAACTGTTTCTAAATTTCATTTGTTGAAGTAACCTGTCGGCCTCTAGCCCAACTTCTCTGTTGTTGCAAATGAATTGGCCCATTTGGTTTTTCACTTTGAATTGGTTTTTCTCCCTATAAGCTACGAAGTGGACGTCATTAGAGCTAATGATTTGTCTCAATTATTCACGAGAAAATATTCTCATAGGGAGGTATTTGGGAAACTTATAAGGGGCTAGCTCACAACCATAAATTCTAATCTCAATGTGGTTTTGGCACAAGTACTAATCTCCCACCTTGTTGTTCTTGGCCAGTTGCAGTACCCTCTTAATGTCTTGACTAATTCTGGGCTGAGTAGTTGAATTCAGCATGTTCATGACTGGCTACATAAAGGAGTCTATGAAAGCTTTGTAGGTGAATGTTGTGGAAACATTTTGGACCAAGGGTGTCCAATAGACGACTGATCTCTCCTTTCCCTTGTTGTCCAATTTTTGGATAATTACAGCGAACTTAGCTATCTGGTAATACAAGAACATATGAAACAACACTGAATAGTATTTGAAAACTCTTTCAGTGAGCAGTCTAGTGAACTGTTCATGCATTCTATCTGTAATGAAATAAGAATAATCAAACATGATAGCAGGAGGCTTGTGTGGAGTAAAAATTGACAAGAAGGCCAAGATGATATCATACACATGCTCATCTGTGGTATATCCAAGGATGCATGAGAGCAAGGTTATTATGTGCCTTCCAGTCTCTGAAAAGATGGTGGCAGCATAGGGTGGAGTATCTTTAGGAGTATGGCGCTTTTCAATGATGAAATTCTAGAAAATTTTCTTGATTTTGACTGGGTCTAGTGTGATGCACCGGTCCAATAGGTTTCCAATGGACAAAGGGGTCAGATTAGGACTAGGCTGGATTTCCAACATCTAGTTGATAGACTCTGGTGTAATGGTGAATAGCAATTTCGGGTTTGGGGAAACTATAGCCCTTTGGATTGGGATATGGCAGGCATGAAAAAAGTGTGCAATATTAGGGAATGGGTGAACATCTGGAATGTATATTTGGGTAAATTAGACTGCTAAAGATGAATGTCATCTATATGGTTTAGGAACCTATCCTTACTCCAATAGTGGATTTGTAGAAGGTGCCCTGGAGTAGTAGTGTCTTTAATTTGGAAATCCCTATCTGCTAGGGCCAAATGGTCAATGCCCAAGTGAGGGGTTGATATAGGTCTGACATCCAGGGAGATCTGGGTAGCCATCTTTTTGATAAAATGTGGAAACTTAACTTATATAGCTCAAGAAGTGAAGTTGCAATGTGTCTCATTCAGAGATAGGGTATTGGCAGTTTGCATGATAGGGGTTTTGGTATTTTAGGGGAAAATACTCTTAATTCAAAGGGAAATAAATTAAATTCAATTAATTACTTCTTGAATTCACTGTATGTTTAAAACTGAGAGGGTCGTTCTAATTCTCTGTTGAAATACTTGGAATTTGTGGTTCATGATGCAAATTGGTTTTGAATGGTGGTTGCAAAGGGTTTTGTGTCTTCAATCGCACACTAAAGAGATGAACTAGGCTTCTAGAGCATGTTAGTGAGGCAATTGGTGGTCAGAACTAGTTGCAAAAGCTCGGGTTTGCACAGGAATGTTTAGGAAGCTTTCACAGAGAAAACGAGTGAAAGGGTGAAAATGGGGGTCTGTGGCCTTTTAACTAGTAGCGGTTAAAACATGGCGTGGAAACTCGTTTAATGAATAGTGATGGTTTTTTATTTTGGTGGGGAGGCAGTTTAGGGAGCCGTCAAACTACTTTTGAGCAATGGGTGGTATTTTCCCAAGAGCACGCGATTTAAAGCGGTGCCACCACATAACCTAAGGAGGCCTGAGCAATACGTCCCATATCGCGTGCTCTCCAGCTAGTAAAGGTTGGGAGATGGGTGGATGCAATATGGCCGAGGGTTGTAGGATATAAGGGTGCAAGATCCAATGGCCATCGCATGGCGGAGTTGCATGGCAGGAGATGGGGGAGACATTTAGTGGGGCCCGGGGAAATAATTTCTTTCAAGTTAATTTATTAATGGATAATTGTGGGGTTAAAATATAATACGGGTTTATGAATTGAGGCTAAGGTTTTGTCGGGTAAATGATATTGTAGCAGAGTTAATAAATTAATGTGCGGGCGATAAAACTGAGGATAAAGGGTTTTATGTGTTTTTTGTGGTTTATAGGGAAATTTATCAAGGGGAAAGTGATGTTTTGCATGGGGAAAAGGGTTTCACACTAGGAGAATGAATTTGGAGGGTAATTTCCTAGGGAATGTGTGAAACCATGGGGCAAGGGAAAAATGAAGAGAAAAGGTGTCTTCATAAGAAATGAAGCTGTAAAAGTGGAAGTTAGTAAGAATTTAGTGGGCAGTGAAATGAAATGAAGGGGAAGTTAATCAAATAAACTTATGAGCATATTTTTACTTTCATAACTGCTCCTGCACACTGAAACACATGATTAAACATGATAGATGTTCCTATGCTTCAATTAACTTTGTACTTTTTTCAACCTTTCTTTTACTTACCCTTTACTTAACCTAACATTTTTTCTTCACTTTGTTGGGTGCATTTAAGCTTGCGGACCATTTTTTCTTTTTCTTTTGAAAAGTAAACTATCTACTTCTAACCTTATGTCTTCCAATGGCTTAGATTAAGCTTATGAGCACATTTTATTTCTCTACCTATCTATTAATCTGCCAAGATTAAATAGTTTGGGGAGATCTTTATTCTCTAACTATAAACAGGAATTTAATTCAAAGCATGAAGTAGTCAAGATTAAACAGTTTGACTATCATGGGTTGTGGCATGTATGACAAGCTGCAAACAACCATTGTTTTAGATGGTAAAGTAAAGAGTAGTGGCACTTGGACTTGCACACTTTCATGATCTGTTTTTGTTTGGGGTTCATATTTTTTCACTTTTTTTATCTTTTCTTATTCCTTTTTTGTCCTTTTATGTTTCTTTTAGGACATACCCTCTTTATATTTTTAAATTTTAATATGGAAAACATTTGCAGAAAGCAATGTTAGGTACAATATTAGAAGACTTAATCACAACCACTTCAAAATTATGAATCCTATTATTATAGGACTCTAACATGATGAACATAATACTGTGGATAATTTGGATCATACTTTTCCAAATTATTTAACTTTTAGTCAATTAGTTAATTTTAGTTTTCATGTTGACTTCATTTTCCCAATGGTTAGCCTACTAGTCCACAGTCTTCTTAGCAATTCAATAGGAGGCTTCGATCTCCATTGGAGCCAATGTTAGGGTCTTAGGGTTTAGAGATCAAATTTCTCTGTCTCTTTCATTCATTTTGAGATTTTTTGTAGCAGTTTAGCCTATGGTCCCTTACTATCCCAATCTGAAGACACATTTCCTGATATCACTACAAGTTTTTCATAGAGGGTCCATAGAGATAAGAAAAAACTTGAGAGAGTTTGATTCAAGGAGAAGGTCATGCGGTCATGTTCTCATATAAATTCATTTAGGGTTTGATGGGTTATATATCATTGGTTACTTGTCAAAACGATGAAAAAATAAGTTTCATTCATTTTTAAGGTTTTGTTGAGTATGTTTTTCAGTACAGTTCATCATGCCCATTCCACTATTTATAGGCCATGATCCCCTTTCATATATGCCTACATATATGTTTTCCATTCCTATACTCCCTTTATATACCGCCTTTCATAAAATCCCTTCCACACACTACCCCCTAAATTTACATCTACATTTACATCTAACATCATATGCATATACACACCCCCTACTAACCTCTCATCATTATCATCTATTTTCCTTAACTCATTTCATCATTATTGATATTGTTAACACCCAGGTTGTTCCCTTTGACTCCCAAGGGAATACGGCCTGGGTAACCACTAACCAATCTTTGGATTACAGCTTCTAGCCCAGCTGTAATCAGAGAGGTCTCTCTCTTTAAGGTTTGCCTCTGTTTTGTGGATATTTTAGGCTAGTTATGAAGTAGGGGTTTTGTTTACGTTTGGTTGGAGGGATGTCTTTCTGTACTTAAAGTGGAAATCTGCAGATAAGGTTAGTCCATTGGGTAATGGAGTCTGTGGCTACTGGTTGTTGAAATATTGAGTATGAGTAGCTGGAATTACAGGGACATTTAAATACATCATAAAACAAACTTGAGATTATGATGGTGAGATGAAAACAACCAGTGAAAAGTAATTAAGAATTTTTCACTAAGCTGGGGTGTGAGAAAGAGATATGTTTCTCAGGAGCAAAACTTGAATTCCTGAGACAATAGTCACTATGAAAGATGTAGTGTGAAAGGGTAGCAATTAAGAATTACACCTTTATTACTATAACTGAAGAAAACATTTATAACAACTTAGATTGAGTTCAGGGTAATGAGTGATTAAATCCTGGAACTATTCTTTTTCTTTGCCATTAACTGTAAAACACAGGAACATGAAAGAGATATGAGACAAGAAAACACATAACATTAGTTGTAAGGAAAACTTATTGTATCATGAAATACGCAAGAATCCTATAACATTCAGTTAAACACCTCAATGCATCCAACAACACAGAGCTTTGGAAATTCCACCGCATTTGTATTATTTATCTGAGAATTTACAGTAAAAGAACTATATCAAAGATATCAATTACATCCAACATCCAACCCCTGCAAACTCATGCGAGGGGGAATATATAGAAGTGTTTCATACAAAATATCTCAGGCATTGAGTCATCTGAGAAATAAAATATCTTCATCAACTCGTACAGAAATAGTAGATAGGAATTTATTACAGGTTTCAATACAACATAAATGCTTTTTAATTCTGTCAGAAGATTTCAACCTTTGGAGGTCACTGAGTCGGTTGAACGCTTTGTTATAACTACTAAATGACATGTCTATGCAGCTCTCTCCTCCTGTAGCTTTTTGGCCCTGTCATCTATGACTTTTAGTGCTGCTGTGGTGGCCGAATGGTTTTGCTGAGTTGGCTCAGCCTCTCTCTGCATACGTGCTGACATATCAAAATCTTCCTGTGCATGACCATTTATA
>APFE031298594.1:10527-27795 GCA_000404065.3 Pinus taeda | reverse complement strand
ACTACCCTTTGATGCTTGTACAAAGCTTAACTTCCAGAATTTAAATGACACTCACATAAACATCTATCGTTATGAGCAAACAAGACATTGCAGGGACAAGAAACAGAGCATTAAAGTTGACAAAATAGAAAACATTGATAATTCAAATCAATACTATGACAAGTCATACCTTCAATCAATTGCACAGATTATTCAATTGTTCTTTCGTAAACAGTTCCTGCTACCTCTATTTTTATGGTGATTTCACTCAATACTAGTTCTGCTACCTGCTACAAGAGTTATTTAGCAACCAGTTCCTTCTACCTCTATTTTTCTGGTGATTTCCATCAACAAAAGGTGGAAGAGTGTGAAGTCGATAATCATGCATTTAATTACAGAATTGATAGATATTTACACAAGCATATTTCCACAACCAAAAAAATGATTTGGACAGATCTCATCATAATTTCAATTGCTTCAGGGTGTTAAAGCCGAGACAAGAAATGAAGGTCGGGGTGGGCATTTAAGTTTGCAGTTGAAACATATAATGTAGTTAGTATCGAATGGGTTGTGATTGTTTAATGCCAAATCCCAAATTAAAACACAGGCTATGAGCCACATGCATGGGAGAAAGGAAGTGTAACGAAGATCGGGTCAGAGGAGGGCCATTTTCAGGCCTGCAAGTTGTCACGTGAAGCTGAGATCAATTGTCGGATTGACACGATCTCGGTCATCAGATACAGAGGCTCAAGTGAAATCTCACCAGAAGAACATAATGTTGTGAATTAATGCTTCCAATTTGTGTTATTGCCTAATATCTCATGGATAACTACACCTACGCAATTGGTCTGAGACAATCTCTTGCATAATTTTAAGAAATATTATTTAAGTTAAAAATGTTTAAAACTCAAATACAAACAATTTAACTATTGAGGAAAACAAAAAGGTCAACAAAATGTGGAAATGTATTTCACTTAATGAATGGGGGAGTCTATCTTTTTACCCGATTATCAATTCAAATCTTTAGGATATTTTGGTTCACTGACTCTCCTCAAACCTGTGAAATATGTTTTTAATATAAAAGATCTCCATATACCTGGATTGAAGCCCTCTAATTTGTTTCTAGTATTTAATTCTAATTAATAAATATATCTTTTTTATTTTATCTCATCATTTTTTTAGATTTTAATTTTTAAATTAATTTTATTCGGTATGAAATTATTAATTAAAATAATTTTAAATAAACTTAACAACTGTCCTTTCCTAATTATCTGTCATCGTGTGGAATGTTAGGCCGTCGTAGGGATAATAAAGAGAGAGAAAGAAACTATCCATGAAACAAGAGTGTAAGGATAGTTTTATGGTGCTAGTTTTTGTATACTGTTTTGATCATTTTGTTAAAAGTATTCGTAAATAAAAGGACAGAAATAAGTTTGAAGTTTTATTTTTATTTTTTTGGTTATTATTAATTACATAAATCTAGTTTAATCATATAAATTTAATTTTGATTAAATAAAAATAAATCACATCAATCTTTTTCATACCTATAAAATATCTACTTATAAAATTAAATTTTAATTTCATTGTCAAAACAAAATGTTTATTAAATTGATAAAGCTTAGTAATAATAAAATAAAATGCAGGGAACAATGATTACAAACCGAAAGACTTCAAATTGTTAAAACTCTAATAATAATAAAATAAAATATAAGGGGAAATTAATTCAAACGTAAAGACTTCATTCTATGCATTATGTATTATCGCTTTTATCATATGTTTTTCACAAAGTTGAATGAACTTGCCGAAGGAGTTTTAATTTCATGTTTATGTTTTTAATTATTGATTACAATCTAAAGCAACAAAAAATTTAAGATATTTTTGTTTTGTTTCTACAGGTATTATAAAGAATGACACGGAGTTAAAAATAATGAGAAATTTTATTTATAGATTTTTGTGATGAAGTAAAATATGAGTGATCAAATTTTACTTCGATAATTAATTGTTTACCTAACTTAGTTTGTGCTTTGTTTGTGTATGTGGAAACATATTGAGTTTTTAATTTTTTTTAATGATTTAAGTATATCTATGAAATTTATAATTTTTTTAATGATGAATTAAGATATATATAATATAATGTAATATTTTCATGGTTTTGTTTGTTAAATATTATTATTTTCAGACATTAAATTATTATTGAATGTAATGGAAATGGAAACTATGATGAGATAATTATTTTATTAATAATTGAGTCATTAAATAAATTGTTTGGAAAAAATTCAGAAAATAGCACTAGAGTTAGAAGACTTTTTGCTAATTTAGAAAAAATTGTTCGGATTAATTTAGAAAAAATTGTGGGTGGTTAAGTCCACATGACGGGCTTTCTTTAAAACTCTTCTAAAAATCCTAAGGAGAAATTAAATTAACATAATGAGAAAGAAAGATTATGTTAATCACTTAGTTGGAGAAAAATAATAAGTGTGGTGGAATAAAGCACTACATGTACTTTAAAGAAAAATAAAAAAATAGTTTTCCAAAAATAATTAAAATAAAAAGACTTAATGAAAAGGTTAGCAAACTTTAAAGTATGATGTTGCTAAAATTTGGCCCAAGAAAACCTATAAAATAAACCACTTAGGAATCAATGAAGGTTATTTCCGACAGAAGGAAGTCTTAACTCAAGAGAGAACTAGAAGATACAGTTTAGGGTCGGGAGGAATGTGCTTAGTTCTTAAGTAATTTTTCCACACAGAAAATTCTGGTTATAACTTATGTTTCACTTTTTTTTTTGCATTATGATGTGCGACTACACTGAACTTTTATTTCAGATTCTTAGTAATAGAGATTTGTTCTCGCTGATAGGAATTACTTTTGTTTTTGCATGTGCCCTGTATCGGTTAATATGCTAATGAGTTCTCTTAATGGAACCTAAGTAGAGGCTAAATTAAAACTAGGTTACCATTGTATGAAATTCTAAAGGATTGTTTTATAGCAGACTGCTTTATTTCGACATGTGATATATGTCGTAAATAAAGAAAATTATTTCAGCATGGATCTGTGATTGAGTTTCGAATTAACGTAAATTGCATGGAAATACTGACATCATGAATTATGCATATACATACAATAGATATTAGGTTGAAGAATTGCTTGTAAGAGAAAATATTATAATGTACTATAGAAGTAACAACACAGATAGAACTATACTCACAGATAGAAATATACTCACGATAGGTTCACCAAAATGTACACTGTTATAACATATCTAAACTACTATACACAGGTAATATGTCTAAAATGAAAATGAGAGCGAAAACACGTATGTGGAGGAAAGGAAAGCACTACCTGTAAAACCAAACCAAACCAAAGCCAAACACTCCTGTTATAAAGCCTGAATATTGTTACAATACAATACTGCAAAGTAACACAGACATAGCAAACCAGAAAAGATCAGAGCGAGCCCTTATTAGTAGAAGCATAAGTTGTATGACTCTCTTTGAAGCATTTCAGGAAAAACGTTATAGAGAAGTAACGCTAATTATATTTTTGTAATTTCATAACAAATAGAACATACGAGAAAAAGGTAATATAGATAAGCGCACACATTCTTAATTATGTGTAACTTCACAAGTACATCGGCTCACGACGATGGAGAAAACAACTATAGGTATTACTTAGGAAATAATTTGTTCAGTTCCATACAGAAAACAATAGGAGAGGTCACCGACATACCTAACATAGCAACGTGATTTCCGTTGGGAGAAATTAACAATAGTGTAATATTCACAGTTTACCCGAAGGTTATCAATTATTCATTTAAAAATTACATCATGGTTCAGACCAGGAAGTGTAACTATTGTGCTAGCGAACCAAAGATGGGCTACAGGCCACCTGGTAAAGCTCAATGGCAGCAAGGATTTTTTTAACTCTTCCTAATTAAATTCCCGTGTAAGGGTTTTATAACGATGGACTAGGTATGAAATAGGAAACCCATAACGCAATGTATCCTGAAGGAGACAACGAAAGCAGGAGTGCACGAATATAAACCTGTCACACGGTGAGTATAAATGGGGGTGGAAGATATTTCCTCGGGTCTATAGAGTAAAGTATATATGAAATCACCTATACCTGCGACGATACAACTAGAAGCGATAATTATGTAGGGGAGATAACCACTTAAAAGGGATGAAAGGGGCAGGGAATGGCGTATACCTGTAAGTGGATAAATATCACCATTCTTGTCCTTCACAAAACAATGAAACATTGTTAGTTAAAGAATACGCTATAAAAGTATCAAGAGGCACAAATCATAGTAGTAATATATCGAAGAGCCACACCAAATTCCTCTATTGGAGCTAACGAGAACGCAGGAAACTAAGCACAAAAAGACTAAAAAATTAAAAGAATAGAAACCACGAAGGTACAAGGGTAACTGCAAATTCCTTGAGTCCACACGGTGCTGGAGTCAACTGTTGTGCAACCCTAAAGGAGAAATACCATATAAAAAAATATGTGTGCAATTATACAACTGGTAACTAAGAGAATGACACCCAATTTTACAGTCCGGTCTAAAATTACCCCATTCAAAAAAAAAGTGGTACATGTGAACAAATTTACAATTTTTCATGCACAACCAATTTCAACATGCATAACTATTTTCAACCAAGGTCAAACATGGCCAAACTACTATTAATATTGATCAACATGGTTGACTATGATTAATTGTTCTCAACCATGGTTAGCATTGTTAAGATGCCCAACCATGGTCAACATGGGTAGAGACATTAATACAGTCTTTAAAATTAATAACTTTAAGTTAAATAACTATATATAAAAAATTTAATATTTAAAATAATTTTAATATTATTTCAAATGTACAAATATTTAAATTTTAATAAAGATCCGTGATCGTTCTATCTATAGAATATTTTCACCAGGTTAATCCACTCGAAGACATCACTTGTTGCTGGCTCAACCATAGATATTGACCCCAAGAGTGTCGAGAGAATTGGACCTGTGACCTCTCAATAGCAAAGGTACTTTGACAACAGTGAATCAACTAATTGAGCTAACCCTCGAGGATAACTCTTACAATTATATTATAACTTGAAAATAAAACTTTAATATTACTTTGAATTTACATTTTTCGCAATATAACTTTAATAAATATAACTATTTTGATATTGTTTGCAACATGATTAACAACAAAGGTGAAACAATAAATGATGTTAGAATGTGATGAAGAAAAAATATTTTGCATTGTGAGGAACAACAAGCATTGTTGTAATGCCACATACAATAAACATTATCACAATGTGACAAACAATAAACGAAATTTCACTGTGACAAAAAACAAACGACATTGCAATGTGACAAACTGTAAGTCTCATCACAATGTGGCAAACAAAAGGCACTGTTGCAATATGAAAAATAACAAACAATATCACAATGTGTCAAATAACTGATGAAGTTGCAACATCACAAATAAGAAATGCCATTAGAATATGACAAAGAATGAATTTTGTCGTAATTTCATCAATAGTAAATGTTGTTGCAATGCGATGCATAACAAATGACATCACAATGTGAAGAGCATCAAATGCCATTGCAATAAAATAAAAAAAATGATGTCATAATGCCACAAATAAAACCATTGAAAGTGATGGTCGACCATGTTTAACTAAGTCAACCATGATCTTCCCTTGGTTTACTAAGTTCAAACATGACCAACCATGGTCATATGTGGTCGAGCACATTCCATCATAGAGAACAAGGTCAAGCATGGTGAACAAGGTCATACAACCAATCATGTTAAAGTAAGGTCAAACATGGACAAACCATGATCAACAATGGCGTACAACATCAACTTGGTTGACAATGGTTACCATGGTCAACCATCGTCAACACGATTAAGATGGCCAACCATGGTCAATCATAGTCATCCATAAGTAAATGTTGACAACCCTGCTCTACCATGTTTAGCTATGGTTAACCATACGTTGAGCATTTCCAACCATATATTAACTGTTGTCAACCATGGTTGAATAAGATCAATTATGGTTAAACATGGTCAATCAAGCTCAATCATAGTCAAACATACTCAACAAACTATACCATAGTCAACCTTTTCAACCATGTTCAAACAAGTTGAACGTTGGTCAACCATGTTCATCCATGCTCAATTAAGTCAACCGTACTCAACCATAGAGAACATGGTAAACTATGATAAACCATTGTTAGAATGGTCAAACCATGGATAATAATGGAGAACATGAACAACTACAACTTGACCATATTCAACCATAGTCAACCATGGTCAAACAAGCTCACCATGTTTAACCTTGGTCAACCATTTTCAACAATGTAACATTAATGTAACATAAATACATTTTTAATTAATGGTTTAAGATGGTCGAGCATGGTCAACCTCATCAACCCTCTTCAACAATTAAGATAATGTTAATGTAACCATTAACGTAATATACATGTAATAATAGTTAGCATTGATGTACGATAGATACATTGTTACACTAATGTTTGACCATGGTCAACTCTCGTCAACCACTCTTAACCATCGTCAAATATTGTCAACCATAGTCAACCATGGTCTAATAATTTACCACATTAATAAAGTAGTCGATATACAATGATTGGTGTCATTTTCCACTTGTCTAGTCAACCAATTCCATTATAAATGGAAAATGATGTCACTTTTCATATATCATCAACTTTATCAATGTAACTCGACTAATATAAATAATTAACTTTTTCCATCTATTCTAATATCTTTAAAAATTTATAACTTATATAAAAAATTCATTCCAATTTAAAAAATTAAACATGATTAAAACTAATGCACACCCAAGCCCATTTAAATGAGCATGAAGCCCATTTAAATGAACATGATATTGACACAATCTATTAAATACTGAAATTTATTGTGATCACACGAACATTTTAAGAGGTTATTACCATGTTTTTCAAAATCATTAAAAATTTATAACTTATATGAAAAATTCATTCCAATTTAAAAAATTAAACACGATTAAAACTAATGCACACCCAAGCCCATTTAAATGAGCATGATATTGACACAATCTATTAAATATTGAAATTTATTGTGATCACACTAACATTTTAAGAGGTTATTACCATGTTTTTCAAAATCATTACTTATATCGAAGTTTATTATTTTTGTTGAAAGAACACTTTACTTTATTATATTAAAATATTCTTTATTTTTCATTTTTAGTTAGGTTGAGCCGAGGCACATGGTTTCTATATATCCCTTAGGGTGGTTTTTATTCCCACAATGAGCTTTTACCCTCAACCTCTACGCATAAGATTCAAATATATAACTTCATTATAGATTTATCCCCCACAACTAATACTCTTCTTTATATAATATCATGATACACATGAATGAAAAAAAACAACGACAAGGGAAGTGGGGCAATACCAAGATCTGAACATCTTTGATGGATGATGTAATTAACATCATGCAAAATCATTAATTTAGGAAATTTTAAGATTTTCATGAATAGAAACGGCTTAATGGAAAGAGGTAAACACCCACACTCAGGATGGTAATTAACATGATCTGAGTTTTACTCCCCATATTCCTTCATGTTTCCATTTAGGTACGCTTTTGTGTTGCTTCAATATCTTACTTTGTCTTGTTATTGATTTTTTTACTCGCTCTTTTGTTCTAGGGAAAAGATAGCATGGAAAAGGAAAAGGTGACTCTATAATTAGAACTAAAAATTTAACCTCATCTCCACCTACTTCTACTACTTTTCATTTTTGTTTCCCTTCTTTATCAAGGCAAATTATAATTCTCCATATAAAATGCTTAATCATTGTAATTATTTTACTATCAAGAAAATTTAGCAAAGTGAATTGAGTTAAATAAGCAAGTTCATGGACAAAATTCCAAACATATTACGAAAACTATTCTAACCAGAAAATGATCCAACTTATACCTAGGGCCCCAAGTGGATGCAATTAAAGTTGCATATAACTTTTATTATAGGATTTCTTGTGACTTATTTATGAAGAAATTCTAGCACAATGAATGCGTAAGTAAATTAAGCGAGTTCATGGACAAAATTCCAAACATACTACTAAAACTATTCTTACTAGAAAATGACTCAACTTATACCTAGGGCCCTGACAAAAATTAAAAAAGTGGAACCGAGGAATTTCTCTTCTCAGTATTATTAATGAGTTAAATAACATTACATTGGAAACATTAGTAATAAATGACTGCAGTGAAACTCAACTAATTTGGACTAACTGAAACAGAACTAGGACACTTGGATGGATGGTTTTGACACTTAGTAGGTGCTTGGAATTAGATCGTCCAACACTCGCTCTTCATTACAACCGCATAAATTTTTTATTTAAGATGCCTGTTGGTATGTGTCTCAACTAGGCTTACAATTTAAATAAAATTGACTTCAACTATATTTACTTTTCTTTTTCTCTTCTTCGAGATCATGTAGCCTCTAAATTGTTTCATCTTTTTCTTCTTGTTGTAGGCTTCAAATATTATTTTCTTCATTTGCTGGTGTAGGTCTTCCATTGTTCCAGGTTGTGCATGGATATCATCTATCTCTTCAAACATATGTTTATATGTGGACTAGTGCCACATGTCATCTTTTGTAGTGTATTTTTCATCATCAACCTATTGCAACATAAGATGAGAATACAATTTTATCTCATCAAAACACCAATACCTGAAAATTACATTGATGTTTTCATCTTCCAAATTGTCTTCAACTTCCATTTCTACAGCCTCTATGTAGACTTTATCAAATCATGGTGTTGCAAGCCATGCATCAAGAAACTTTAACTCTTCTTCATAATCATCCTGTTTATCTGCACACTAGGATTTAATGTTAGAATTAAAAATATTTGCAAAACCAAATTGGTTATGTTCCTTCCCCTCTACAATGAGAACTTTCTCATGTTGTGCTTCCTTCTTTGTCTCTTCCTATGTCTCTGTTTTCTCTTTATGGGCTTCCTTCTTTGGCTTTGCTTCTATCTCTGCCTTTGTCTCTCTCTGTTGCTTCCACTTATGTACTAACCTATAGTGTTGTAGATAGGTTGTCTTCCACTTTGATTGCAGACTCAAGTGGTATTATCTCACCAAATAGTTTGATGTCAATATGATTTTTTTGTTGCATCATCTGCAACCATTCATATTTAGTCGACAAATCTTCATGAAAGTTTACATCTGCAAATTTAATTACTGGATTAACCATATCACCGGTTGCTCCAATCATAGCTTCACTATCATCAACAAGTTCTATTGTTGGATTCACCAAATTGTCATCAATAAGATATGTAGATGGATTCACCAAATTTTCATCAACAAGATCTCTTGTTGGAATCACCATATTTTCATCAACAAACTCTATTTTTCGATTCACCAAATTGTCATAAGCAAACTCTATTACTAGAATCACTAAATTTTCCTCCACTTGTGGTTGCGCACAGTGGGATTCACAAGAATTTATGCACTCCTTATCTGCTTCTTCTGAAAATTGTTTACTCATCATCCACTTGTGGTTGAGCATAGTGGGATTCACCAAATTCTTCATCTTCAACTGGATTACTCCCCCTTACACGAAAACTCCTCTTAAGGGTACTGTAGGCTTCCTTGGTTGTCTTTGCTTCTCATCAATGAAAACAAAATCAAATAGCTCCTACTACTGCTTCGACTCTCTTAGCCTCTTGGCTTTTCCCATTTGTTGAGTGTTGGCTCAGTACGACTCAACAAGCCAATCAAACATGAAACACAATGACTATGCCTCCACATTGACTTATTTGCTTCTTGATGTCTGCAAAATGAATGGGGAAACATTTAAAGAAAAAAATTTCACAAATCCCTCTTCAATTGTCAAAAAAATAAAATAATGCTCACAACCCATTTGAGTAATGCCCTCTTTTTCTCTTAATAGACCCATTTTTAAGACTCTGAATATCCCTTTTTTTAAATAATACATAAAGAAATTCCTTTTAAAAACTCATCCCTTTCAAAAAACCACTTTTCAATGCTTTTAAAATAACTCTCACGCACATCATAATCACACGAGGGCATATCATAAGGATACTATAAAAACTTTAAAAATAAAATTTTCATGAAATTAAAATAAAGACTTGGTTGTTTGAATACGAATCTACATGAACCTTTTAAAACGGGCCATCCTTAAGTCGATTGTTGATTCCCCGAATATTCAGGTATTAGACAGACATGTGCACGGTCAATTTTTTACCGCGCCCATGTCCGTTTGATTCCTGAATATTCGAGGAATCAACAATCGATTTAAGCTCAGGGTTTAAAATGAAGTGCCTTAAAAAAAATTGAACCTGTGGAAAAACTCATGCAGCCTTGTTCAATTTTGATGTGGAAGTTGATTTTTGTCAATTAGTGAAAGAAATCGACTTATGGTACCCAAAAACAAACATTCTTCTTTTTTAAGATGCTCTTCAACATTTGCGCGATTTAGATGGACTTTTCTGCTCATTTTTTTGCCGAGATGCGAAACTAATGCATTTAGCCTTTTTTATAGGTTCACAATCATTGCTCTTCCTCTTCTTCACAAGTGCAGAATTCACATTTTCTCCTCGATCACTCACGACCCTTGCTTCTTCTTTGCGAACACAAAAAAATTGAAGAGCTACTCTCTCTGGAGTCTTATGTGACCTCGCCTCTTCTCTTTGCTGCTCTCAAAGATTCTTATGCAACCTACACTATAAGACCATGACAAAAATAAAAAATGTGGAACAGAGAGTTGTTTTTCCCAATATTAATAATCAATTAGATTACATTGGAAACATTAGTAATAAATTATTGGAGTGAAACTCAACTAAACTAGACTAACTGAAACTGAACTAGGACACTTGGATGGATAGTTTTGACACCTAGTAGGTGGTTGGAATTAGATTCTCCAATAAGACCAAAGTGGGTGAAATTAAAGCGACAAAGAACCTTTATTGTAGGTTTTCTCAATATGTAAATAAATATGTTGTGTCTATGGAGTAGACTATTTTCTTTAAAAATTATAAATTTCACCAATATTTAAGTAGAAGCAAAGTTTAAGGATATTGTAGGTCTAAAGGTATCAAGGTTTATACGTTCTATATGTTTTACAGTTCAATAAGACATTCATTGTCTAGATTGTGGAAGAGAGAGGACAATAATAGGAAGCTAAACAAATTTCACATCTAAACAGGAAATTGAAGATGATTTCAAAAAAATCATTAACATAGATTACAAGTTTCAGAACACTCATACTTCCAAAATCATGATATAGTTGTTGACCAAGCTAAAACTTCTTATATACACCCAACATCCCATCAAGGTGTAAGAGACCCCCAAAAAAAATCTTCTAACATACGACACTATTAGGCCACTTTCTCCATTTTAAAAACATGGCCATTATTAATTTTTTTTTTTTAATTTGTGTCCAACATTGCTTCTTCCATATTTATATTTTAAGGTATATCTTACTATTTAATCAGTCATATGCAATTTTTAATAGATATGCACTATGATGAGAATTGACTATAAACGTGGAGAAGAGAGTTTCTCTTCTCACTATTACGAAATAGTTAAATAAGATTACATTGGAGACATGAGTAATAAATGATTGCAATGAGATTGAACTAAACTGGACTAATTGAAGCTTAACTGAGACACTTGAATAGATGGTTTTGACACCTGGCAGGTGGTTGGAATTTGATTCTCCAACACTCCCACTTAAGTACAACAACATAAAAATTTAATTAAGATGTATGTTGGTCTACATCTCAGCTGGGCTTGCAATTTAAAAAAATTACTTTTCTTCTTCTCTTCTTCCAGCTCCTATCACCTCTATATTGTTTTAGTATTTTCTTCTTATTGCATCCTTCAAACCTTAGTTTCTTCATTTGGTGGTGCATGTCTTCTATTGTTCGAGATTGTTTAAGCATGTCTTGGACTTCTTAAAAAATCATCATGTGTGTGGACTGCTGCCACATATTATGTTATGTAGTTTTCTTTCAATCATTAATGTGTTGCATCATAAGGCCTTAATACAATTTCATTTTTTCAGGACTCCAATACCTAAAAGTTTCATTAACTTGTTCATCATCCAAGCTATCGTCAAGGTTCATTGCTACAACTTCTATGCATACCTCATCTAAACATGGCATTGCAAGCCATGCTTCAAGTAAATTTAATTCTTCTTCATAATCATTTGGTGTACCTACACATTTGAAATTAATGTAAAAATAAAAAATATTTGTTGAACCACATTGGTTTTGTTCCTTCTGCCCTACAATGAGATCTTTTTCCTATGGTGCTTCCTTATTTTCTTTTTCATTTGTCTCTGTCTTCTCTTTATGGGATTCCTTCTTTGCCTCTGCCTATATCTCTATCTATATCTCTATCTCTGTCTCTATATTTTTCTTTGTCCTTGTCTCTTCCACTTCTGTATTAACATGTATTGTTACAGACAAGTTAACTTCCACTTGGTTTTCAAATTCAAGTGGGATTATCTCACCAAACATCATGTTAATATGATGTTTTTGTTGCATCACCTGCAACCATTCATCATTAGCTAATCATTTTTTGTTAAAATTTACATCAACAATATTAATTGTTGGATTCACCATAGCATTGACTACTTCAATAGCAAATTCACTATTGTTAGTAAGCTCTGTTGCTAGAATCACCAAAATTTCATTATAAAGTTCTGTTGTTGTTTCACCAAAATTTCATAAGCAAGATCTTTTGTTGGATTCATCAAATCTTGATCAACAAACTCAGTTGTTGGATTCATCAAATTTTCCTCAGCAAGTTGTGTTGTTGGATTCATCAAATTTTCATCAGCAAGCTCTGTTGTTGGACTCATCAAATTTTCATTAGCAAGTTGTGTTGTTGGATTCATCAAATTTTCATGAGCAAGCTTTGTTGTTGAAATCACCAAATTTTCATCGACTTGTGACTTTGGACAGTGGGTTTCACAAGCAACTATGTTCTCCTTCTCTTCTATAAATTCTTCACTCATCATTCACTTGTGGCTAAGCATAGTGGGATTGACCAAATTCTTCATCTTCAATTGGATTACTCCTTGCTACACGAAAACTCCTCTTAAGGGTATTGTAGACTTCCTTGGCTGTCTTTGCTTCATTCATTCTAGTTGTTGCTTCTCATCATAAGAAAAAATAAAATAAATAAATAAATAAATAAAATCCATCATGTCATGTTGTTGCTTCAACTTTTTTAAGCCTTTTTTGGCTTTTCCCATTTGTTTAGTGCTAGCTCACTACAACTCAACAACCAAAACAAATTGTAGACATCGCAACTAACTGCAATAAAAACACCTGTGCTTCTTGGCTTCCACAAACAAACGAGTCATTAACCTCCACAGATTCACTCGCTTGACCTTCGCGCAAAACTTCATGCTCGTTTGACCTTCTTACAAATATGACTTAAGGTTCAAAAAAAGTTCTTTTTTAAAATGCTCTTCAAATTTTGCGCGACTCCGATCGATTTTTCTATGCAATTTTGCGCACTTGTTTAATTGACGAGGTACATCAATTTTAAAAATTCAACAATTTCATAAGATTGCACACTTTTGCACACTTTCTTTTTTGTTGGGGTGTGAAACTGACAGACTAGGCTCTCTTGACGAATGCACAATCAACACACTTCCTCATCCTCACAAGTGCAGAATTCAAGCTGCTTTCGCACTTTCTCCTTGGTATCTTCTGATGACTCTTGCTACAAAAAAATTGAGATGCTACTCTGTTTGGAGTCTTATGAAATTGATGGTTCTTCCCTCTGTTGCACTTATGAAGTCTTATGCATCCTACACTCTAATACCATGACAAGAATTGAAAATAAACATGGAGTAGAGGATTGCCCTTTTCACTATTATGAATGAGTTAAATAAGATTACATTGGAGACACCAGTAATAAATGACTATAGTGAGACTAAATTAAACTAGACTAACTAAAATTGAAGTGAGATACATAAATAATTATAGTGAGACTGCACTGAACTAAACTAACTAAAACCGAACTGAAATACTTAAATTAGCGATTTTGAAAAATTGACACAGTATTTGAAAGAATAATCCCCGCCTTTTAGGGACCGTTGTGAATCCTATTTTCCATAAGGCAGTAACGTTGCAATGATATATTAATATAAAATAATTAGATTAAAAGCGAAGAAAAAGCATGAGCTTTTTTCCCAAAATTGAGGTGCGTAGGTAGGGTAAACGTATTGTCCGATTTCGCAACACTCACTTTTTGAATATCACATTGAGAACGGTCAAAGTAAAAGTCGATTTTCTTTTGTTTTTTTATGCATGGTTTTAAAAATATAAACAGTGTGATAACATGATAGCAGCAGTCATATCAATTCGGGAGTTGGTTTAATGCCAAGACAAAATTGTCGTGGAGTTAAAAAAAGAGTATTATTATATATTAATATGATAAAAAAAGTAAAAGAATATGAGGGTGATTAGAGTCGGTCGTCATATCAATTACACACGTTTTTTCAATTTTCCCTTTAAAATTTGAAGAAAGAAGATACCAATAACTATAAAACATTAATTGGATTTAAGTTTAACATAAAAACTGTAGAGAAAGTTATTTCAAACGCAGGCATAGGGAAACCTCAATTTTTCTACAAAATTAGAAGAAAAACATAGCAATGAATGTAGAATTTGGAAAATTCATGAACACCTGTCTGTTGATATATTGACAGTCCACACCGTAAAATGACAAAACGCCGCCATGAGGATGGGCTTCAAAGTTCAAAAAACCCACAAAACAATAAAAAGACAATGTGGCAGTTTTCTACGCTACAGACTAGACCAACCCACAATTTTGATACCCAAGCTTACTTACACTCGTTACACACCAGCACTTGATGATTTTTAGATTATCAAACGCGATACTTACACTCGTTACACACCAGCACTTGATGATTTTTAGATTATCAAACGCGATCAACTTTGAATGGCCAATTTCGTGAACCCTTTTGGCAGAAATAAATGAATGACATGGAACTGAACTTCCCCTTGTGAACCATGTAGGTTTTCCGTGCCTTGGGACAGTCAAAGGATTTATAGCAATTGTCTATGAAATCTTCACAAAATAGATTGGAATTTTTTTAAAATAATGGTCCAGTCCCTAATAAATCAATCTCGATCTTAATTGACAAATACACAAGTCCTAGTTTGACTCTATCTTAAATCAGGCAGGAGCAGTGAAACCATTCTATTTTTATCAGTCAGTCTACACTCTAGAATATCTCTAAACACAAAATGATTAAAATCTACGGTCATTGATTTATCACTCTCGTTGAGCTGAGGCTTTAGAATATCTCCAAACACAAAATTATTAAAATCTAAGGTGATTAATTTATTACTTCTGTTTTGTTGAGTTGAGAGTGTTAGAGTTTTATTTTTTAATTTAGTATGAGGAATTTAATAGGAAGAGATTTGTAAGTTTATCTATTAGTCGGTGTCTTTAAATAAATTTAATTTTAAATTATATTTTAATAGAAATAATGTTAATTATAATTAAAAAATTTAATTCTGAAGAAAATGTGTGAATATTTATTTTCAAATATTTCAGCAATAATTAAAAATTAAAATTAAAATTTATATTTAGTAGAGTATACACTCTATTTATTTAGCATTTAAAAATACAATTTAAACAATAAAAAATAACAGGCTGTATTTTACATTTCAAAAAATTTACAAGAAATTTATGAAATACATGCAGATTCAACTCGAATACAAGTGATCTTGAATCTACAAAACCTAGCAATATGCCTGCTACTGGATTGGCAACCAAATATTAATCAGTTTCTCAAAAAAGACAACCAAAATAGCGAATCATCTTCACGAATCTTATCTTTTTCTTCATTCAAATCCACGTCGAAGTCGAAGTCCAAATTCATCGGCTGAACGAGGTGGTCATCCACACAGAGTCCTGGTTGCGTTTGATCCTCTTTCACATTGGGAGGGAGTCCGAGGTCATCATCGGAGGCATTCTGCAGATAATTCATATAACTCATCAATCCGTCATCTCCTTCCTCTTCCTCGAATCCTGCGTTCCAATTCTCGACCTAACTGGAATCGCTGGTTGTGGATTGGGCATCATCTGCAAAAAATAATTGGCACTGTACCGACTTGTTAACTCTGACAGAATGAGAGTTGCAGTTCTCAGAGCTTAAATAAGAATCGGAGTCACAGATTTCCTCCATGAAATGATCATTAGCTGCATGGATAAAATTCCATTGATTCTGGGATTCGTTAAAACAATCTGGAATAGTCCAGCAATATGTCCCCATTTCTTAATCCCAGTATCCACAGAAAGTTTGGCCTTAGTGGAATAAGAAATCCGGAGACGTATTGCTTCGAGGATTCTTAGACATGAAACCCCATATAGACATAGAACCCTTAGAATTGCTCCAATTCATGATTTCGTGCCACTTTATTTGGAACAAAATTTATTTATCGGTCGCTGTCTACAGATTTTGGACTCTGTGGAGGCCGTTGTCAGCCGACCCGGCCCCGGGCACAGATGTTCTCCTCACCCTCTGATAAGAAAATTTGACGAGGGCTAGATGGTTTTCCTTGGCTGAAGAGGGTGGTATATCTTCCTTCCCTTTTATTTTAAAATTACCGTAAATTATTATGGTGAATGTATTTCAATTTCAAAGTTGACATTTTACAACAAATAAAGTGGGAATTTGATAATCTTCATCCATATGCTTCACACATTAAAAATTATAGTCTCTCACTAAATTCACTAAATTCAATTCTATAGCAACTAACATTATACTAGCACAATTGTATTTATTTAAATTTAAACTAAATTCAATTCTAATAGCAACTAACGTTATACTAGCACAATTATATTTATACATCATATTAACAAAACTTCAGCGATTATATTGTCTCAGCAAATTCAATTCCATAACAACTAATATCATACTATCACAACCACATTTATTTAAATAAATGTGGTTGGTATATGTCAATAGTATCATCATCAATATGCTTGATCAATTAAAAATTATAATTTCTCACTAAATTCAATTCCATAGCAAGTAACATCATATTATCACAACCACATCTTTTTAAAGAAATGTGGTTGGTATATTATCACAAACACATTTTTTTAAATAAATGTGGTTGGTATACGCCATTAGTATATCAATCAATCACATCCACAACTATATTGGTAAATGTGATTGAAATATACACTATTTTTGTTTA
>APFE031298589.1:0-13465 GCA_000404065.3 Pinus taeda | reverse complement strand
AGGGAGTGTTGATTTCTGTGGCTTGGGAGGGACTCCACAACCCTAGGTGTTGGGTTTGTGAGAGGTTTGACCACAAAAGGGTTTTGTGGACAAAGAACCCAAGCAATGGGGTTTTGCACCTAAGGTGTGGGACTCGGTGCAAAATCAAGAGGAAAAATTATTATTTATTCATTGTTGCAAGTGGATAACCCTTAAAGGAGCAAGGGTGACCTAAGGCTATGATGAAAGGTCTTAATCAAATGAAGAAATTAATTTTCTTTGAGTTAGTACGGGTTTTTATAGAAACTTCAAGTTGGCCTAGGCTTGAAAAGACACTTTTGGGGGCAACATCTACCCTCATGAGAATACTATAAGAAGGGAAGTTGTGAGACTCATTTGATCAACAAACATGGAATCTCTTCTCAAGTGAAAACAAGGCTTAGGAGGTTGAATTCCTCAAGTAAATGAGTTGGATGAGGAGCACAAAGAAGGTGAGTGATTTGTCTTTGTGTCTCAAGTTCTAGTTCGAGTACAAGGAGGAGGGTTGGCCAAGTTTGGGAAGAATACCATAGTGTCATAGGGCACAGAAGATTTGGTTCTTGAGAGGTAGGTCGAGTCCCAAAGGGTGACTGTTTTGTAAGGCTAAAAGGCGTGTCACCAAGTTGGAACAAGGTGACGTACATTGGAGGACCAATGCAGAGGTTTGGTGGTAGAAAAGGAGGATTACGCCTGGTTGAAGAGGTATGGTTGGAGGAAAAATTTAGGGCTTCTCTGTAGTTGTAACAAAAGCAATAGAAGAGGGTCGAAATCTTCATAGTATAATGTGCTCAAATCCAAAGTTGTTTAGAGGCCTAGTAGAACACTTTCAAGAAGGAATATAGGTTTGGTGAAATTGTTAAGGGTTGTTCCTAAAGTATTTAGGACAACAGTTTGAGCCCTTACTAGGGCTTCCTCCTAATCATACACTACCACTATTTTGATCTATTTGGGAGTCCAAATTTCTCGCTCAAGATCTGCCAATGGATGGGAGGGTCATGACCCTAAGATGGTGATGACATAGTTGGGTTATCCCTGTAATGAAGGCCGTAGACCTGAGTGTATTTGTATAGGGGTTTCTAGGTGTCAACAAAAACTAAAGATGGTTGTGAGTACTCTACCTTGTGCACAAAAGTATAAGTGAGTGGATAGAAGTGAGGGAAGTTGTTAGCATGGAGGAAGGAAGGCTAGAGAAGGCATATTAGTGGAGAATTTTGGAGGTATGTTCATGGGTAATGAACAACAGTGTCATGGATGCCCTAGATCAGTCAAAAGAGGACTGTAAGTGGGTAGTTTTGGAAGCCCTAAGGACTGATATCAGTAAAGAAAGTTGATTAATTTTGTTCCCTATATCAACAAATGCAAATGTCATTGCAGTGATAAGATATTTGCATTGCAGTGATAAGAGGGTAGGTTTTCAAGCCCTACATGTTGGTATCTTTGAGGGAGGAAAGAGAAGCTAGTGGGTAGCTTGAAGACCTCAAGTGAAGTTTTCATGAAAGGAACCGATGGATTGTTAGGAGGCAATTTTATGGGATCCCTAGTTCAGCTAATGACAGGAGCCATATGGTTGATAAGAGGGCAGTTTCAGAAGACTCGATGAGCAGACTTCTTAATGAAGCAAGAGGGCTACTAGTGGGCAGATCAGTGAGCCAAAGCTTAGTGACACAAAAGGAGTTGTGATCATTGATAGTGGCAGGTTGGATAGTTGAAGATACAGTTGTAGTCATCAGTGGATTGGGATGCAAGAGAACCCACCAGATGTGTTCAAGGTACATGGACTAAAATGGTTGTGGTGCGCCACATCAACAAGTAGGTCAAGTGTATCTTGTTCATGGCAGATTGATGGTCATAGTTGTTGACACCAATCCCTAGTTGTGTCCTTGTATCAGGTTTGTACATAAGGGCCATGATCCCTGGTACGAGAGCACTAAGATTTTTGTATTATAGTTTTTAAGATAACAAGTAGTGGGTTTAAAAAGTTAAAAATTGTCATGTGCACTAGTTGATTCACTGATGGTTGTTATTCTGCTGTGCAAAGTAGAAGTGTTGAGGCATTTGAGTGTGTTTATGATCATGATTTTAGACATAGACCAGATTCTTAAGTGTCGTGGAAAATCAACAAGAAGATGCCAATCTTGGAATGGATATAAATGACATTGAATGAGAGCACAACAACAATGGTGGTGATCTTGATGATTTTGATTATAATATGCAAAAGAACGAGATATAGCATGTGACTCATCACTCATGAGATTCCTCTACGAATCCACCCTATTTTGTATTTTCCATTGGCATTCCCATCAATAGTATCATCTTATTTATGTAAAATTCATTTCAATGATGTTGAAAACTACAGTTTTGACTCCCGACATCATGGTTCTATATATATGATCCATGTTGTATTCTTGTGTATTTGATATAGTTCTATTTTCTAAATGTTAAAAAAAATTACATCTTTCTGTCTACATTTGTTTCTATAATTTTAATCATTTCTAATGTTATATACACATGTATCCCTCATGTCCTGTTTGGGGCCTTTCATGTCAATGTCAAACACTCAAATCCGGTCCTAGTGTCAGGTGACCTAGTTTGCATTAGAAAGAAATATTAACACGTAAATTGCCCCAAACTAATAACACCAAATACACTCATTAAATTTGCATCTTCAACTCCAAACACTTGATCAATCCACATCACCATTAAATTTCCCAAAATGCTCATTCAAAAATTTAATATCACAATTCCACAGGAGTGCCTAGTCTTGCTAATCATGAAATGAATATGATTGAATTTATAAACTCTTGTCAATCCTAACCTGACCTTCTTCTCAATAATTTGGTATACAAGTTTAACCCCTTTGAAGTTTTAAAAATAAAAATCATAGAAATAATATCAGAAAAATACCTTTCGAATGTATCCATACACACTCTCTTCTCGGATCCTTGAAGGTTATCATTTTATCTCCACATGCAGACGATATGTTTTATACTCCACATTGCAGCAAAAACCCTCCAATCAGGGGAAAAATATCTCAATTAAGCTAGAAAAAGAGCAAACCCAGATGTAATCTAGTAAATTCGCATTAAAATCTCATCGAACCCATAGGGCAGAGAAGGATTGAATATTATAGAGGTGTATCTACGGTGAAATACTAGAGATTATGAGCAGAGAGAGAGTGCATTGAACTCTCACCCAACTTGGGAAGAAAGAATAGTGGCGGGAAATTAAATTGGATTCTAATAGATCAGTTTTAGATTTTAAAGTAGCGGGAAATTAAATTAGATTCTAATAGATCAGTTAATAGGTAGTAAAATATTATAAGGGGATTGCTATGGTCACTGGTAGCTTATGTTTCCACTATTGAGTTTAAGTTTTTTTTTTCATTTAACTAAAAGGATTTCACTTGACATAGAGGTTATATCTAATAATAATGTTGGATGTTCACAAAGCCATAATGTTGTTCTAATTAGGACATCAATAAAAATTATATGACGCTTTTTTGATAACATAAAAACTATATAACTCTTTTTTAATATAAGAAACTATGTTTATATAAGGAGGGAAGATGGACATGAGGTTTACACATAAGGAAAATATCCACTAATCCTTAAGGAGATCACAAATATTCTCAAATATGTGAATAATGTTATCAATAAATTCATATAGCTATAGGTAGCGCATTATTTTTTAGGAACTTCTCTTAGAGCTGAAAAATACCTTATTAGAAGCTAGCCATAGTTTAGAAGGCCTCCACATTTGTTGTTAAGAGAGACGTGGGATAAAATTTGACTAAAGGAAATAAAGGGTACAATAAGATCAATGTGTAGCACCTACTCAAATCACCAAGAATATACCCAAACCATCAAGATGACACACTTCTCTGAGTAAAATTATGGAACACCATGGAACAACTCAGCATAAAACTTATGGCCAAATCATCAAGAGTTATAATAGAGTGCTTAAGTGAACACAATAAAAATAATACACATTAGAGATATCATATATGAATCGATCATACATATCAAGCTAAATGTGGTAGATAAAGGAACCTATTCCTACACCTAGTGTCCTAGATGGCTAAGGTAAGGTGTCATCAAACCAATGGTACATCCATGAATTACATATAGATCCATGTGAAAATGATCAATGTGACAAGAATCGTAGGGTTTGAGATGAAAATGAAAATTTTAAAATATTATCTAAAAGCTCGTATAAAAAATGGGGTGATAGATCCTATGGAATCCAACTTGTGATCTACAATGGGAAATCCTCAAAAGTATCTATAAATAAAGATGTCTTGTTGATGTGGTCAATAATAGGTACGACGCCTCACTAATTTGATAGTTGAAGAAGTTTGAATCTTGGTTAGTCAATTTGGCCCTAATTAGGCAAGGCAACATGGAAAGAGGTGACCCCCTTGGAAGATTTCTAAAGGGGACGGCCACATAAGGCCTTATATAAAAATCTAAATCCAAGGACCTCCCTCATAAAAAGAGCTAGATGTGTATTTAAAGAATGTAGACAACGACCCATCTAAATCTTAATAAAGACAATAGAACATCCCTTGAATATCATAATAAATGGGGCATCTGTAGATGAGGTGATCCTCTAATTCTATCTTGTGTATATGGAAAAGCTAACAGATTTTACTGAGAATAGGAAGATCATGATGATTAGTTTCAACTCGATGCCAATGTAAAACCACTTTGAACACACCAAGGGCAAACTGAAGGGAATCATTCGGTGCTCTTTGTGCGTATGTGGTTAAACAAAAAGGCCCCCTCTCATTTGCATCAAGTGTTCCTAATACAAATCCATGTTGGAGTCAAAGCCCTGAAAGATGAAGTCCAAGTACATTGATGTATTTCTTATAAATAACCTCTCTAACACCCTCACTCAAACATACAATGATGTCATTTACATTGGAGGTGTAAATCACTTGAATTGTGTTACAATTTTAATCGCTCCCCCACAAAAATGTGTCATGTTTTCTTGTGATGGTACATCAACCCTATTGGAGAACAACCTCACGATGTAAAAGGAATTTAAACATGACATAACTTTAATAGTGCCCCACATTCACCCCCTAGCTCACCACTCATGGATAATGTGAGGCTATTTCAAGCATTGATGTAGATAATATAATTTTATTTTCTCTTATGTATAGTATTTTACATTGACACAATTGAGTTTGTTTAGAAAACAAAATATTTGTAGAGGGTTCACTCCTTGTGCTTTAGGGCTAGACAGACCTTGTCTTTATGAGTGATCTATTCATTTCCAACTCCTCATGTGAGAGAGCACTACAAGCTCCATCTCAACAAGAAGTGTAGATATTGTGATCAATTCAGATCAAGGTTTTGCAAATTATCCAATTGTTCTATATTTGGTATACATGGTAATAATGGCATTACCCACAAAAACTTACCCTCAAGACCAATACCTAGTTCTCTAAAAATCACTTTGGTAAGGCACCTGCAATAAGAAATCCATGGAGACAACTTTAGAAAGATTGTGGAAATTTCAGAATGATTCAAAAGTACACAGACCTTTGTCTTTGATATAATGGATAAGGAGGCAAAATAAAACTTTTCAAACTGGATCAATTAAGTGGAAAGCATATAAGATACTAGATTTTCTCTAGTAGGAAACAAAATTGTGTGGAAAACATTGGTACCAACTTTTCTTCTATTTGGAAATTGGACTATGTGGAAGACATGTAATGGGGTAGATGGTTATGATGGGAGTTGACTTTTGGGTTCTAAGTGGTAATTTATATAGACTTCCAAATGAGCTCATTGTTGATTTGCAAGGTGTATATTTTTTTCCTTCAACTTGGATTGTTGATCCAATAAATACATCCTTATGGTACCACGACTAGATGACTTCTAATGTGTTGGGACTAGAAAGGCTTCATAATGGACAATGGAATTATTACATTAGGAGGCCTATCAAGAGTCATGTTGGAGTAGGAGAAGAATAGGATGAGTTTATTTGCTTCAAAAATCCTACATTTGAGAACCAAACAACGTGAGTAGGATACAAACAAATGTTTTCAAATGAAATACAAGGCAAGTCAAATCAGGGTGGAAATCTCTATGGAATACCATAACCCCTTTGAAGACTTGAATATTTGTACGGTTGGCACTAAAAACAAGATTTTGACACAGGAGGCTTTTTAAAGAAAGAGTTGGCAAGGGTTGGGACAATGTGTTTTATGTCGATAATCCAAGAAAAATATTATACATTTGCTTATAAACTACCCATATACGAGGATTTCTTTGTCACGGTTGGGAGCTTTAAAATGTTGTAAAAATATCTAGCAAGGAGAAAGTATTGAAGATTTTATAAAGTTTTTGTATGATATTAAAGAGTTAAATCCCTTTAGGAGACTACCATTCATTGTTCCTTGGGGCATTTGGCTATCCTTTAATTATAGTATCTCATGTATATGGAAAAGCTAGCAGATGTTATATTTAAGAAGAGGAGAGTTATTATGATTACTTTCAACTCGACACAAATGTAAACCCACTTTGAACGCACCAAGGGGGATCTGAAGGGTAGCATCTCGTGCTCTTGTGCACGTGTGGTTAAACAAAAATGCCCCATTTCATTTGCATGAAGTGTTCCTGGTACAAATTCATTTTAGAGTTGAGGCCCTGAAAAGATGAAGTCTAAGTACATTGAATGTATTTTCTATAAATATCCTCTCTAACAACCTGACACAAACATACAATGATTTCATTTACATTGGAGGTGTAAATCACTTGAACTATGTTACAACTTTAATCGCTCCCCCACAAAAATGTGTCATGCTTCCTTGTGATGATGCTTCAACCCTATTGGAGAACAACCTCACAATGTAAAAGGAATTTAAACATGATGTAACTTTAATAGTGCCCCACAATCACCCCCTCGCTCACCACTCATGTCTAATTTAAGGTTATTTCAAGCATTGATGTGGATAATATCATTTTATTTTCTCTTATGTATATTATTATATATTGACACAATTGAGTTTAGAGGTTAAGGACTTAAGATTTAGGGGATTTGGGTGTTCGTGGTTAATGGGTTAGAAGTTAAGGTGTTTAGGCGGTGAAGGGTTAGGGGTTAAAAGGGTCATAGGTTAAGAGGATAAGGAGTTATGGCTTAGGATTTGGTTCATGGATTATAGGTTAGGGGTTAGTGTCTTAATATTTAATGAGTCAAGGGGTTTATGGGTTATGAGTTGTGAGTGTAGGGGTTAAGGGATTATGGATTGGGGGTTAAGGGGATAGGGGATTTGGTGGTTATGGGTTAAGGACTTATGGTTTGTGATAATTGGACTCCTAATTCCCTTATCACTACTATCGGGAGTTCCCCTATCAATTTCTCTTGCTACCTTCCCTGTAGGTCCCCTAGACCCTATGAAATTAAGTCTTAAGCCCCCTTATCATTCTCTAATGCTATGATTTTAGATCTTAGTAAACCATGCTTTTACCTCTTATTTCTATCATCCATGCTACCCTTGTGTGCCCTTGCCCCGTTCAATATGCCATAACATACCGCCCCACAACCTTTTTGGTCATGCCATTCCACTTTTCCTAATGTTATGAACCCCCAAATTTGGTCCTAATGGCCCTACAACTACAAAAATGGCCCCCCTTGGCTAAGGGATTAAACACATTAGGGGTTATGGGTTGTGATAAGGGAGCCCCTAATCCCCTTATCACAACTATAAATAGGCTCATGAACACCATCAACATCTACTAGAGGTGTTGTGATGAAAGCAATAATGAATACAAAAGTTGTGGTCAATAGGACAGGGATCATCAAGATGTTAAACCATCCAATGTGAATATGGTTTTCAATGCTAGTGATCTAGTCACATAAAATACCCCATAAATTTGTGCTTTGGGACACCCCTAGGATTCAATTTAATCCAAACTGAGAGGATTCGTTGCTGAGGTGAAAATGGAAACAACCTTGAGTTGATGCATAGTGACACTTTGTGAGCCTTGCACAACTAGGGTGTCAGTTTCATCATCAACAAGAGCAACAATTTACAAGTGGAAAACATCTCACATTTAGGGAAATTGGTCATAAATATTGATGCATGTTTTTCCACCGAGGGTACCTTTCACATTTCCCAAGGCACAAATTACATATTTGGATGAATTTTGGATAACTTGTCACATTCCACTAGATTCATGCATGAAGAGGAGCTCCAATCCTTTAAGAAGATTTTGGAGGATTTCATGTCATAGTCAAGGGTCACATGTATAAAAGAAGAACACCATAGCCAAGAATAAGAAAATTGGCATTTGTGTTAGGTGTCAGGAAGTGTTAGGGAGTGCCATGGAAACACAAGGGGGAACTAGCTCAAAATGCATGAAAATGAATGAATAAGAGTGTGTGATAAGGAGTGTCAGTGAGTTTCAGGTGTGTTAAGGAGGGAGTGACAAGGTTATATGCTAGGCAGTGCCAAGGCATGCTAGATTTCCAAGGCATGTCAGGGAGTGATAGGGAGTACCAAAGCATGCTAAGGAATGTAGGGGTGCTAACACATGCCACATAGTACCAAGGGATTGTTAGATGTGCCAAGTGTTATGGCATGTCAAGATGTAAACTATGTTGTTCAATTGTCTTATGGCCATAGTTGGATGTGAGCCTTGACATGGTAACTTGTAACTTGTTAAGTTGGATAAGTTGAAATTATACATGAGTAGCCTAAGATGAGTTATAGTTAGTTCTTAGGTGAACAAGGCATAGTCTAGTTTTAGTAACTATAACTTGGTCAAGTTGTTGTAGTCGAGGAAAGACTTGGTTGGGTTCCCAAGACCCAAAAAAAGTAAGGGTAGTTGTGAAGGCATTATAGCTAAGGAGTGCGAGGGAATGCCAAGGAATGAAAAGGCATGCTAACACATGTCAAACATTGCCAATGCATGTTGAGGAATGTTAGGGATTATTATCGCATCACAAGGGAGAACTAGGTCAAAATACATGGAAATGAACAAATAAGTGTGTGCCAAGGAGTGTCAATGAATTTCAGGTGTCTCAAGGAAAAAGTGTGTTAGGAAAAGGTTAGAATAGGAATTGTAGGAGGCAAGCCTATGGTTACAATTATAAGGGGTTGGTCAAAGTAGTTTCAGACAAAGGGAGACTTTGGGTTGGGCAGAACATTGTTTTTCCAATGGCTTGGTTGGGTTCCCAAAGCACAAAAATAGTAAAGCTATCTATGAGGGCATGACAATTAGGGAGTGTTAAGGTGTGCCAGGGAATGGTAGGAAGTACTAACATATGTTAGAAAACTCCAAGGCATGTTAGGCATGCTAAGACAAGGAAACTGCTAAGGCATGCCAAGATGTGCCAAGTGCAAAGGTGTGGCACAAATGCATGCTAGGGAGTGTTAGGGCCAAGTGCCAAGGAAACATAAGGGAAAACTAGTTTCAAATGCATGGAAATGAAGTGGCAGTGAGTTCTAGGTGTTCTAAGGAGGGAGTGGCAAGGTATGCTATGTAGTGCCAAGGCATTCTAGAGTTCTAGGGAAGCATATCAAGATGTGCCTGCAAGCGCCAAGGTGTGCCAATATGTGCTAAGGCATGTTAGGGAGTGCCAGGGAAACATAAGGGTGACCAAGGTCAAAATGCATGGAAATGAATGAATAAGAGTGTGTGATAGGGAGTGTCAGCGAGTTCCAAGTGTGCTAAGGAGAGAGTGACATGGTATGCTAGGTTGCGCTAAGTCATGCTATATTGATAGGGTGACATGCAACCAAGATGTGCTAGGTGTCAGGGTGTGTCAACATGTGCTAGGAAGTGTTAAGGAGTGCCAGGGAAACACAAGGGAGAACTAGGTCAAATTAATGCATGCAAATGAACAAATAAAAGTTTGTGACAGGAAGTGTCAGTGAGATACAAGTGTGCTGAGGGAGTAACAAGGTATGGTAGGCAGTGCTAAGGCATGTTAGAGGTCAGGGAAACATTCCAAGATGTGCCAAGTGCTAGGGTGTGCCAATGAATGCCAGGGAGTGTTATGGAGTGCCAAGGAAACAAAAGGGATCACTAGTTTCAAATACATGGAAATGAATGAATAAGATTGTGTGACAGGGAGTGTTAGTGAGTTCTAGGTGTGGTAAGGAGGGAGTGACAAGATATGTTAGATAGTGCCAAGGAAACATGCCAAGATGTGTTAGGTGCCAGGCTATGCCAATGTGTGCCAACAAATTTTAGGGAGTGCCACATAAAAACAAGGGAGAACTAGTTCAAAATGCATGGAAATGAATAGATAAGAGTGTATGATAGGGAGTGTCAATGAGTTCCAAGTGTTCTAAGGAGGGAGTGACAAGGTTATATGCTAGGCAGTGCCAAGGCATGCTAGAGTGTCAGGGAATGTCAGGGAGTGCTAGGGTGTGCTAGGAGTGCTAGGGTGTGCTAGGGAGTGCAAAGCATGCCAAGAAATGTAGGGGATGCTAACACGCGCCACATAGGCCTAAGAAATTGTTAGATATGCCAAGCACTATGGCATGTCAAGATGTAAATGATGTTGCTTAGTTGTTTTATGGTCATGGTTGGACGTGAGCCTTGACTTGGTAACTTGTTAAGTGGGGTGAGCTGAGATTGGACATGAGTAGCCTAATATGTGTTATAGGCAGTTCTTAGGTGAACAAGGAATAGTCTAGTTGTAGTAACTATAACTTGGTTAAGTTTTTGTAGTCGAGGCAGGGCTTGGTTGGGTTCCCAAGTCTAAAAAAAGTAAGGGTAGTTGTGAGTTCATGATAGTTAAGGAGTGACAGGGCATGCCAAGGAATGGAAAGGTGTGCTAACACATGGTAGAAAATGTCAATGGGTGTTGAGGAGTGTTAGGGAGTGTCAGGGGAACACAAGGGAGAACTAGGTCAAAATGCTTGGAAATGAACGAATAAGAGTGTGTGCCAAGGAGTGTCAGTGAATTCCAGGTGTCCCAAGGATGAAGTGTTTTAAGAGAAGTTCAAAATATGACTTGTAGGAGGAAATCCTATGGTTGTGATAAGGCGTGGACAAAGCAATTTCAGAGAAAGGGAGACTTTGGTTTGGGCACAATTTTGTTTTGCTAATGAATTTTCTACCTTCCCAAGTCACAAAAAAAGTAAGGCTAACTATGAGGGCATGACAACTAAGGAATGCCAAGGTGTTCTAAGGAATGTACGGTTCCCAAGTCATGGAAAAATGTAATGCTAGCTGTGAGGGCATGATTCCCAAGGTGTGTTAGGGTATGCTAGGGCATGCTAACATGTGCCAGATATTACAAAGGCATGTCCAACAAGCTAAGATGTGCCAAGTGTTAAGGCATGCCAAGATGTGCAAGCATGTGACAATTCATGCCAGGGACTGTCAAGGCAACAAAAGGGAGGAACAAGTTAAACTACAAGGAAATTAACAAATAATGGGGTTAATAAGTCATCAATTTACCTTTTCCATGAGGGGCATGCTAGGCACACCAACACTAGGTTCCAAGTGACAAGTGTCATTGCATTTTAAGTGCCAAATATTCCTCCTCTGCTTCTCATATACTTTCCAATAATTGATCTCAAATAAATTTAATATTAAACCATGCCAAAGCATACAAAGTCATCTCAATGCATGCCAAACATGCTAAGACTTTCCAAGTGCCAACATGTGCCAAGTGTCAGCCTGTGTCAAGGAGTGTGATGCAAGCTATGAAGTGGCAGAGCATGTTGAAGAGTGCTAGTGTTATGAAACCAACTCACAAAAAGATAGAAAAGATAGATAAATTCCTTAGAAATAAGCCTCTTCGAGGGGGAAACCTCCTTTACATTACACAAATGAACAATTCTTGGATGATACAAATGACAAGACCTCCTTTCTATATACAGGAGTATAAGGGGTCATAATATCATTAGAGCCAACATAACAAAAATAATGTAAGGGCACAATAATTACAATAGTGGCTTTCTATGGGGAACAATAATAACAATATGGGGACTACATGGGCACAACAATATAATAAGGGGGGTATACTAATAACAATAAATGGTTATACTAGTATTATAGGGACCTAACATGCCCCTCTCTTCCTTGAGTAGTTATGGATTCTTCTATATAAAATTATCATCCTTCCATGTGGAATCTTTAGCGGGTAAGTTCTTCCACTTGATGAGATACTCTAAAATTGATCGATTTTGTAGCTCTCGACTTCTCGGTTCCGTGAATGCTTTAGGTTCCAATATGACTTTCCCTTCCTATTCAAGTTCTGGCAATATTGTTGGAACTGAGATCTTCGACAACTTTTGAATGACTTCCCACCCTACTTTGCCATTCCTCCTTTCATCCCTTGCTTTGTTTATCAAATTTGGTTGGATAATTATACCAACCTTTACCGTTTCAGCAACCATATGTTCGATTTCATTCCTTTGGGAATATGGATATCTATAAGGTCTAATGTTTGGAGGAACACTTCCTAGAATCAAATGAATAGCATGATCATGATCACGAATACGTGGGAGACCTTTGGGAGTCTAAAATACCTTGGAATGATTGTATAAGACTTTTTGGAGATCTGGAGAAATAGATGATTTCGATGTGGGAACCATTAACGGACATAATTGTGCAATTACGCCTCATTGTTCTTTCTTTAAAAGCTTTGTCATTCTGTTAGCGCTGATTATCTTTCCTAGTTTCCCTGTGATACCCCTTAATTCAACCTCCTTTCCTTCCGAAGAAAATTTTATTAAAACTTCTTGAAAATTAAAAGCTATTGTACCCAAGGATTGTAGCCATTGGACTCCTAGTACAACATCAACACCACCCATTGGAATGGAAAGCATTGGGCTATTCATTACATATTCTTCCATGGATAGCTTGATATTATGGCACTTTCCATAGCAATTTATTGTTCCTCCACTTACAACTGTCACTTGACACTCTGGTGCTGGATATATGAAGCAATTCAATTCCTTGGATATCTTACAATCAATAAAATTATGGGTACTACCCGAATCAATCAACACTATTACCTTTTTCTTCTTGATGTGTCCTTCTATCTTTATAGTTTGAGGAGTGGTAATTTCTTCCAATGCATTACAAGATATGGTTAGATTCATTTCTTGATGCTCGATGTGATCTTTCACTTCTTGAACATTTTTTTTCTTGATATGTCCTTCTATATTGATATTTTGAGGAGTGGTAATTCTAGCCAATGCATTACAAGATAATGTTAGATTCGTTTCTTCTTTCTCGATGTGATCTTTCACTTCTTGAATCTTTTTCTTCTTGATATGTCCTTCTATCTTGAGAGTTTGAGAAGTGGTAATTCTTGCCAATTCTTTACAAGATATGGTTGGATTCATTTCTTCTTTCTCTAGGGTTGGTTCCTCATGTATATCCTCTTCTTTTGATGTTTCTTGATCCTTTTCTTCCTCCTCTTCATAATCTATGTGAAATAATTTCTTCTCATCACACTTATGACC
>APFE031298588.1:33179-62989 GCA_000404065.3 Pinus taeda | reverse complement strand
AATACTAAATATCATTTGATCCGACATCATGTTGAGGCCAAACCAATCCATCTCCGCCATTGTTCCACAAATGAGCAAATTGCAGACATCTTCACCAAAGCGCTTGGAAGAGAAAAGCTTGAAAGATTCAGAACGATGCTTGGACTCACCAACATCCCTTCAGATTAAGGGGGGGAATGTTGACACCTAATCCGAAACGGATGGGTGAACTGGACAGTCATCCAGAAGATGAACTGATCCGCCTGTATTTATGTATATAAATATATGTCAGCTAATGAATAATATCAATCAGTTTTCTCTCGCTCATTTATTCTGGAGTTACCCTGGCCTGACAGACCTGATCATTAGCAATCCATGATGATCTCCACCGTTGATTTGCTCCACCCAATCCAATGGCTGTCGCATCACCTGATCGCTAACCAGCTTGGCTGATCTCCACGATTGATCAATTCCACTTGATCCAATGGTTTTCGTGCAATCGCGTGCAGACTTAAGCACGATCGATATCAGAATGAAGGCACACGAGAAAAGTGGTTTTCTCTTTCCTCCATGTGCTACGTGTCAGCCGCTAAGGCTAATCACATAGAATTCTGAAATACCATTTACTACCTTTAGGTCGAGCGAGAAACTGCTTACCCTTTGCGAGACCACTTCATCCTTTTCTGACACATGGGTTTAGTGTCCACCATCCATCTTCTTGGCTTATTTTGTGTGACTTAATCTTAGCCGTCTATCTTCCTCACTATCATTTGTTGATCTGATTATCCAATGATTATGCTCTGCTGCTACGTTATTTTGTCTCTTACTGTGTAATAGCTCATTCGTTTGGCTTTCTACCTGTGTATTTTCTCCCGCCTTACAGGTTTTTTCTTGTTCGGATCTCAATCTCTCCTTGCGCCTTTATGACTTCTTCACCTTTGTTGTAAAATTAAAGGCTTTCTCCTGTACTATTTGTATGCAAAGCCGTCACACTCCTCTATGCACCTTTTCTCTAGTTTTGTACACTTGCAACCTATGTTACACAGAATTACTCAAGTTCACACACAACTTATAGTTCAAATACACATCACACAAACTGAAAATCGAGATATCTATGATAATAAGCAAACATTTACACAGGAATTTCTTCCTCGGCTTGATGTTCTATAGCAGTGGCCTTTCTTTCTTGCCCGTAGGATTATAGTCAAACCTATCTAATCTCACTCTAACTAACTAAATCTCTATGCCTTTTTGGCTTAGATTTGTACAAAAGGTTTTGTTTAACCAATTCTGGTTCAGATCCTTAATCTACTAAACTAAATCCTGAATATCCTCTAAGTCCACTTTTAAATCCAGTTAATCCATAAGAATCCTCTCTAGTTCCTCAAATCATGAGACCAATAAGAGTTACAATTGATTTACAACTCTCTCAATTCCCACTAATCACTCATGTTATCTTACATTCGAGAGAATTTACAAATATCATCACAATATCTAATTAACTCCTATTCCAATCACTTAGGACATTAATGATTACATACATAGGAATCCAACTTCCTTGAAAACACAAGCCCCCGTAAGTTAACTAAAACATAATGAAATTGTTGAGCTATATGCTCCTGCATCAGACTCCCAATGTTAAAATAATCATGATCTATGGATCATGTGCTTATGTCCTTTGTCTCCCAAGATCCCATACTTTGTTTTGTAATTTGTCTTTGGTTATTGTTATTTTTTGTTGTTGTTCTCCAGGTTTTCACACTTTATGTTGCTTTTCTTCACTAGCTAAGCTTTCCTAGTCTACTATTGTCTTTATCTTTCTGCTACTCCTTGGCCTTCTGACTGTTGTTTTCTTCTAAGGAACCTTCCTCATCAATCTTATTATTCTTTCAATCTCTATGTCCAATTTATCTTTTGGCTGATAATCACTTTTCCAGTTGTTGTTGTACTCTGTCCCTTCATCTTCCAATTGTTGTTCATTGTCTTCTCTTTGAAGTTTTGGATCCGTACTATCACCCTTTCATCCTTACCCTCTTGCTACTTTCCAAACACCCTCTGTTCAATATCTGGGAATTTACTTTCAAAAAGTAAATTGTCCCCCAATTTCCTTTGTACTTGATTGCTCTCAAATACATCACTATGTTTTTTTTCAATTCCAACATACTCTCTTTCCTCTTCTTTGAAAACCCTCAATAATTGTCCTTCACTTCCTTGACTGATTCTGACAATCAGTTTAACGTCTTCAAGCATGGTATCTTCATGCTTTTCTTCTTCCTTATCAGCATGTCTGTCCTTGCAACTTCCAGTCTTCTACAGTTCTACAACTAACTCTTCAATTTGAAACATGTCTATCACATTTTAAACAAGTCCTGTAATCATAAAAAAATTATCAAAATTAAAAATATAAGGCCTCTTTAGCTCTTCCTTCTCTAGAAACATCTCAGTATGCTACTTTTATTTTTCCTTCTCTATCAGCACATCAGTATGCTGATTCAACCTCTTTAAAGAATCCTCCAAAGGACTCTCGAAACTGTCAACAAATTAATCTTCCACACCATCTACTTCAATGATGTCTTTCTACTCTTGTCCACTGTACTGAACTTCTTCACTATCGTTCAGCTATGATTTTACAACCTGAGCACTTACTCTTTTGTTTTTTAGGCTTTACTCCAAAAGACTTAACTCATGTCATAAATTTTCCATCTCACTTGGGATTTTTCCTAAAATCTTTGTACAATCCTCACTATCTTCTTCTTTGTCACAAGTATAATCTCTTGGTGATAACACTTCTTCATTCTCAATTAGCATAAAACTCTGATCCTCCATCTTTGTGATATTTTTAGATGGTTGTTCATCACTCTTCCTTTGGTCATTTAAGAAAATAAATTTCTCTTTGTCCTTACCAATAATGCATTCCTTATCATAAGATATAACTATCTCATCTCTACTGAGGATATTTCCTTCACTAAGCAATGAATTTATGAACCCCTTCTGCTGTAATAACTCAACTTGATCTTCATTTGAAAGACAATCATCATCATACTTTTCTGGCAACTTTCAGCTTCACTCAAGATAGTTCCATAGGATGACTTGTCTTCTACAATACATCCATTCACATACAACTTGTTAGTTTTAAAACCTTAAGACCTCATGATCTCATTTGATGATTTAATCACCAAATCCGCTTGTTTTTCCAATCCCTCTACATGACTCGGAAATATTTCAATGGTCTTCTCTTCAATATCCTCAAATATTTCACTTGGTTGCTTGATATCCTTCCCTACTTCTTCGTGCTTTTGGCCATCATCATGTGTCAAACTTCCTCTGCTTTTAGTCCTTGCAATATGTTGAAAAGTAAAACATGTTCCCAACTATGTATGGGCATTTACATGAGACTTATCTATCTCATCTTCTTTCATAACAGAATTTAGTTTTTTCATGTATTCTTCCTCTTTTATGACAATATCAACAAATTGTCCTTTTTCACATGTTTCACTTGCAAACGTACACAAATTATCAGATTTAAAATCATGCAACATTTTCGTCTCTCTTGAAGTTTTAGTCTTCAAGTCTTCTTGCTATTTTGAATTCTCACAATAATTTATAAGACCTTCCACAGATCTCCAGTCTTCATCTTTACCCAGAACTTCACCCTGTTCTGCTTCACAAATGGATATTTCAATTTCCAACTCAGTTTCTCTAAATTTTTTCACCAGCCACTTCACTTGCCTCTATTGTAGCCTTCTCAGTAACTTAGACCACTTCACTAGCTTTTTCCTCAAGATCCAACCTTGTCTTTAGTTTTCCTCTACTATCATCCTTAATACTTTGAGTTGTTCTTTTAACTCTGTAATATCCTTATCACGCTCCTCTTGACTCATTCTCTTTCCATTTGCCTTAGCATCCTCTTTCTTCATTTTCCTTTTTCTATGGTCTTCCTCATAACCTTTGTTACCTCTGTTATGACTATCAGTAGTCATCTTCTTCTCTATCTTCATGAGTTCCTCACTCACTTACTATGAGATGCATTAAAGCCTCTACAATAGCAAGTCCTCCCTGCTGCCTCTTACCTCACCAAGGTTTCCTTTGTACTTGGTTCTTTATTCTCTGGAACCTCTTTGAGCACGTCTCTCTACTCCTTCTATACTTCAACTCATCTGAACCTTTTAGGAACACAACTATCCTCGTGTATTTCAATCACAATGAAATACTAGATTCTGACCACCTCTTCTTTCAATCAGAAATTCTTACCAACTTTCTTCATTCCTTAGAAATTCTACGCACATCCTCTATAGAATTTCCTTTATGATCTTCCCGTGAGCTACAACAAAACCTCTATAGTAATAAGTTTCGTTCTTGCTAAACATGCCTAACTAATCTTCTCTCCTCTGAGCTCAGTCTTTTGGCATCTCTCTGGTTCTTTTCTATGGAACCATATGAGAACTTCATGCTTTAGGTGCTGCAATCTTCTCACCTTCAAGACATCTGCATGATATTTTTCTACCATTCACCTGCACTTTAAATGGATTGTTCTCTGTTTCCTTTACATCTACAAATCCTATTACACTTTATCTCTATGTGCCTATGGTTTGTCATATTTAAAATCTTATCTCCTCTTGCCTGCATACATAACTTGAAAACATAACACTTAAAACAGAGTTCTCTCAAAGAATTCTTATACACGTATTTTCCTTATTCTTATCTGATACCAAATGATGTCAGCCTAAGCTGCAAACACCATAATGATGCAGCCTAAGCTACATATATCCACAGTATGCAAATACAATTGCATGTCACACTATGTGTGTCTCGGGAATTCCAAAGATTCCATACTTAGTAAAACCTTCAATTAATTAAGGTTAAGGATCCTTAATTAAAATCTATGTGGAAATACAACATCTGATGAAAACCCACTCTATCAAAGTCTAATTCTTTAAGCGGAAATATATTTATTTCTCTCTTAACCCTTATAACTCAACCTTTTAGTCAATTTTATTACTCGCGCATGTCAACCATACCATGGTCTTCAGAGTTTGGTTAAAACTCAATCTTAACCCATAAAACATTAATTCCGCCTATTTCTATTATAATTCTTATATAATAGAAATAACTCATAGAACACATTTAAACCTTTACCTTTCCACCTTCCTTAGAATCTTCGCACATATATCGATGTTATCTTTAGCGCGTTTAACCCCTACCGTCGATCTCATTCTTCTTTTGACAATTATCGTCTCACCCGATCATTAACTATCACATATGATCTCCACTGTTGATTTTATCCACCTAATCCAATGGCTGTCACTTCACTCGATCGCCAACCAGCTTGGATAATCTACACCGTTGATCATTTCCACTTGATCCAACGGTTATCACGCAATATCGTGCAGAATTAAGCATGAGAGATATCAGAATGAAGGCATGCGAGAAAAGTGGTTTTCTCTTTCCTCCGTGTGCTACATGTCAGTACTAAGGCTAATCGCGTAGAATTCTGAAATACCATTTACTACCTTTAGGCCACGTGAGAAACTTCTTACCCTTTGGGAGACCAATTCATCCTTTTCTAGCACATGGGTTTAATCTCCACCCTCCATCTTCTTGACTTATTCTGTGTGACTTAATATTAGTCATCTATCTCCCTTGCTATCGTTTGTTGATCTAATTATCCAATGGTTGTGCTTTGCTCCTACATTCTTTTTCCTCTTACTATGTAATAGCTCATTTGTTCAACTTTCTCCCTGTGTATTTGCTCCTACCTTACAGGTTTTCTCTTATTCCAATCTCAATCTCTCCTCACACCTTTATGCCTTCTTCACCTTTACTGTAACATTAAAGGCTTCCTCCTATACTATCTGAATGTAAAGCCATAACACTCCTCTTTGTACCTGTTCTTTGGTTTTGTATGCCTAAAACCTATGTTATGTAGAATTACTCAAGTTCACACACAACTTATAATTCAAATACACATCACACAAACTCATAATCAAGTAATCTATAATAATAAACAAACATTTACACAGGAATTTCTTCTTTGGCCTGATCTTCTATATCAGTGGCCTTTCTTTCTTACTCATAGGCTTACAGTTAAACCTATCTAACCTCACTCTAACTAACTAAATCTCTATGCCTTTTTGGCTTACATTTATACAAAAGATTCTATTTAACTAATTTTGGTTCAGATCCTTAATCTGCTTAACTAAATCCTGAATATCCTCTAAGTCCACTTTTAACTCCAGTTAATCCCTAAGAATCCTCTCTAGTTCCTCGAATCATGAGACCAATAAGAGTTACAATTCATTTTAAAACTCTCTCGATTCCAACTAATCACTCATGTTCTCCTACATTCAAGAGCATTTAAAAATATCCTCACAATATCTAATTAATTCCTATTCTAATCACTCAAAAAATTAATGATTACATACATAGGAATCCAACTTCCTTGAAAACACAAGACCCCGTAAGTCAACTAAAACATAATGAAATTGCTAAGCTGTATCCCCCTGCATCAAATTTGATTCCAACATATCAATTTCAAATATTCCAATCCAAGAAAACTCATAAAGTAGGTTATCTATAATGTTTTATCAACACCCATTTCCCAATTACTCATGATTTCTATTCAATAACTATATTTTACTTCATGCCTTATTTATTAACATTAATACATATAAGAAAACCTAAAGAAAAGCTATGAAAACCATACATTTCTCACACTATGAATAATAATGTTCATTTTACGTAAGATTTACACTATCATAATGGAATTTCTTGCCTAAAGCTAAGCTTCATTTCCATTTTTATTTCTCCTTTTTCTAAGAAGAATTACTACCCTCTCAAAATATCACAACTTTTTGCAGGATTACTAACTACTCATACAAATAGTGTTATCTCAACAAAAAATTGTAAATCCAACAAATCTCTTCCATTCCACATACAGGACAATCATATTAGGTTTATAAAACATGCAACAATACCAATTCATCAAAAATGTGATCTCACTCTTCTTCAATTTCTCCCTAAAAAATATCACAAGCACATATTGTTGTAAAATAAGAACTCAAATCAAGTTTTCATTAATCTCATACCTTATCCTTTATGCTTGAATACAACACATTTCCAATCACATAAAAGGTTTATCTCTAAATATGCTATTCTCTTAACAATTATGTGCTAATCAATTTTCAAGAAAGTAATCCATCGAGTTCATAAACAACATGAATTTTAAATCTATCAGCTATTATTGTAAGATCCATGATTCTATCTACTATTCTTCCTTTTTGAATCAATACAACTACTGTGCCAGCCTCCACGTAGTGGTAGGGTAGCTTCTAACAATTACAAATAAACATACAAATTTTAGGTCATATAATAGAAAGTAAACATTACCTTATGGAATGAAATATGTCATCCAACAATTGTGAATAATAACATGACCCAATGGTTATGTTTACAAAACAAGCCATCATCACACCAAAGTATGAAGACCAAAAGGTCCAAAAAAACAAATTGAAGTAGTTGTTAAATACTATCAACCTATCATCTATGACAGATAAAGTAGTAGGGGATCCAGAGTGGGACAAAACTATGTACAAGAAGATGTTTGCAGAACTAAAGATAGAGCCCCTACGACTAGAGATGAAGTCCTAGACATGGGGGCCATGGAAATGGATGGGGGTGACATTTCAATAAGATCATCATCATCCATAAGAGCATTATGGATTTGCTCTAAAGCCAATACTCCATTATGAAAGTAAAACCAATGCTCCTCACCATATATTTTGACCGTTACCCAAGGCCTAATAGTTTTGTTACAAAGTTTTTTTTTTGCATAATATAGTCCCTCATGATATGTTTTGTCCCTTACCCAAAGCCTTACGACTGTAATCAACTACATTAAATAAAAAACGGGTCTACCATTTTCAATTTAATATTTTTTTCTTTTGTTAGCTCTCATTTTTAAAGAAGAATATAAATAGATAATCTAATAGAATGTATTACAATTTTATTACGTAAATTTTAAGAATGCAACATAGATATTAAATTTACTAGAATAAAATTGGGTCTATCATTTTTTATATTCCATACATGGGTCTATTTATATGCTTCCTTAAAAATTATAGTTAACACGCAAATAAATAAACATGAATTATAACTTTAATAAGATTTCCTTATAACAAGGATAAATAAATGTTAAATTTCGAAAAATGAATATAAAGATAAATTAAACATTACTTTCACACTTGGGTGAGTTGAAGATGAGTTGAATTAGAAATATTTGTATATGTGGAATGAACATAAATATAAATTAGTAAATAATTTCAACCTTCACTTGAGTTCAAGATAATTTGAATGAATTATATATTTGTAGTTGATCTGAATTAGATATCTCTAGTTGTTTTCCTCTTTCAATTTGCCAGCAATCTAGCCAATTAGAAACAACCTCTCCTGGTACCTAGCATTCCGACAAATTTGTCTAAACAATGATCTTTTGCACAACTAAGCCTTCACTAAATGTTTTGTTCACACATTAAATTTCTTCCATTTTGTGATGACACAATATCAAATTTATTAAATTCCTTCGATTTTGTGATGATACAATATCATATTTATGTTTGTAGTACTTTAACTAGGTGACTTATTTAGTCTTTTGATAACACATTTTTAAGAGAATATTGGGTTAAGTCAAGATAGAAATTTGGATAAATATAATTTTAAGTTTATAAATCTATGTCATAGAGTTCTTCAATATGCTTAATATATCTCTACATTCAAAAATATAATTTAAATGACAAAACATCAACATCTTACAAAAAATATAATCATGAAAATTCCAAGAAAAATAGAAAATCACTTGATCTTTATACATTAAATCAAAATCTTCACACCATCTAGATTAATTTGATCCAATATCCATGAACCTTCTCAAACTAATCCTAAGGTAATTTCCTATACCTAGTTATACTACTACTTCAAATCTTTTCCCAACTTATCATGAGGTAATCTCTTGTTTCCTTTGTTTTCTCACTTCATCCAAAGCATGCATAAATTTTATGATATATTCATTTGCCACTTTTGATTTTGAGTCAATGCATCATTAATTAAATATTGATATAATTATTTGAGTGATGTGATAGTGATAGGGATCTTGAATGTCACCATTGGTTTGAAAACGGAAAAATGCTTGGCCATGCATTTAAACAGTGATCGTATATAGACCCAATTCCTAAAATCAATAATTTTCTAACATCATAATTTATAATTGCTTGATGAAACTATAAAAAATGTATAAATTTTGAAGGAGAACATAGAAGATGATCCCAAAACTAGGTTAAATCCTTGTATTATTCCATTATTCAATCACAATAGGTATTTATTTAATATACTTCCCCCATAAACTAAGGGATTTCTGATTGAGTAAAGGGTCCTGAGCAAGCTCTTCGAAGATGGCGAATGCTAGGGTTTACTATTGCAGCGAGCGGATGGTGGTCGTAGCCGACTCTGCTGCAAAGACTGAAGGAGATCCAGAGCCTCGAGATACGGTGAGCGTTCATGTTGCCCTCTTTGTGGAATGGCGCAGTCAAGGGACTCAATCCCGTCCAGGTCTCTACGGCAAAGCACCTGTGGGTCTCTCTGCCTTAAGGAGATATGTTTTTTTGTTCTGGAAATGGCAGGGCATGCCCAGGTCTCACGATAACAGAGACCTGCCCAAAAAAGCCAGTCAGACCTATGTTTTGGGCTCTTTATTTTATACAATGATCAAATCGATAGCTGAAAATGCCGAGGGCTTTGATTTGGGTGAAAGCTCTTTCCGGCAAAAACCACATTGGGATCAAGCAGTGAAGCGCCATGTGGTAATCCACCTCCGTGCATGGTTAAACAAGGAGGTTTATGGGGTGATGAGAAGCGTGGTGCTCAACCACGACTTTAAACAAAGGCGCCAGCAAGCCGCATCGATCTTAGAGACCAGGACGCGTCGATCCCAGAATGCACAGAGCAATGGCAGGGGGGGTATGCATGCTGCAGATCTGTTACCTCTTACAACGAAACGTCTAAAACTTTGTAGATTCGTCCCAGATCTACTGGATCCAGCCAATAGATGCGACCCCAAGCAGCAGATCGGTAGCTCCAAGCAAAGTCTGAACAGAGGGTTTGTAGAATTATATTTGCATAAAGAAAGATGACCCAAATCGAGGCCGGATCGGGAAGATTCAGAGCATGTAAGAACATCCCGTTTTCAAATTTTTATTAAAGCCCCTGAGGGGAAAACCCGATTAGTGTGGGTTCATGCAGGAGGCACCATCTTGCAGCTGAAACAGCAGATATGGACAGAGATGGGATACCCAGTGCAGTTTCAACATTTGGTCAATGGCAGGAGGTCACTCCAGGAAGGTAGAACAATGAAAAGCTATGAGATCAGCCCAGGAACAACCATTGTTCTAAACCTGAGGCTGAGAGGAAAGGCTCTACCTCAGGGTCAGCCAAGATCTTCAGGGGGAGGCAAGGGGAAACCAGCACCCCAGCACCAACCCAAGGGAGGCTTTTCCTATAAAAACATTTTGCAAGGTAACAGAGTCTCAGGGCCCTCAACAGACCACGGCGGAAATAAACCCAAGCCATACATTGTAGATCAATTAGGGCAAACCCCAACTCTAAATTTCGACTCTACAGGGCTGGATGATTTCGTAAAGTCATACGAAATGCAGGCCCTAATATGTCGTTTTAACAGTTTTTGGCCTAAACCAATGGATCTATTCCATTGGATCTTCACCAAGTGGACAATGGAATGTGACATACATCTATGCTCAAAGGGGTTTTTCATAGTAAGATTCACATCCAAGGAAGTCAGAGACACAATCATCAGTGCTGGGTCGTGGTTTTGGGGAACAACAGGGCTATTCATGACCCCATGGTTTCCAGATTTCGACCCAAACAAAATGACTGTATCCATAGTACCGGTTTGGGTGCACCTATACAACCTTCCCCTTCACTTCTGGAGCGAACAAGTCCTGGAAGGTATTGGGAACAGCATAGGCAAATATATTAAAACAGATCTGGAGAGGATTGATGAAAGGGTCTACACCTTCGCACGCATTTGTGTAGAAGTGGATCTAAGCAAAGGGCTTCCGGACAACATAAGGCTGATCTACAAACAACAAAATTGGTTACAGACATTAGCCTATGAAAACACAGCTTTCAGATGTAGGCTCTGTAGGCAGACAGGACACCTGCAAAGCTCATGTCCAGAAGACAAGAAAGTAAACAGTAGAAAGAAGCAGAAAGGGAAGCAGAGGAAAGGATGGCAATTCCCTCCCCCAGACTCAGAGGATGAAGAATCAGAAGCAGAGGAGGAAGATCCCACTGCAGAGAATGCCGAGGTTACTCAAGAAACAGAGACTCAGAAGGGTACCACTTCAGTTACAAAGGACTGACAACGTCAGTCAAAACAGGCGAAGAAGAATCAGGTAGTGATGACAAGTGCAGACCATAGCATGGGCGGTAGCAAACGGCATCACCAATCAGATACTTCAGACTCAGATAAAGAACCAGGCCCACAGATTACAGAAAAATAGCTAGTCATTGCTTCGATCGAGCCCTCTCAAGGAGAATGGCACAAGGTCGAAAAGAAAAAGGGGAGAAAAACTTGAAGCGTGAGTTTTACTCACTGCCGGAATTCAGGTTTTCTTTCTTCTCTCTCTCTCTTTTCTTATTTCTTTGTGCACGTTAGTCTGCTAACGTTGTGTGGGGTGCGTCAGCACCCGAGCCATGTGGCTACTTACGGAATGCTTAAGTGCATCTGCTAGTGTAACTTTTCATTAATTCTTTTAATAAAAGGTTACCGTTTTTTTCCTTGGAAAAGAAATAACTAAGGGATTTATTTATTATCATTCCATTATTGAACCAAAATAGGTATAAATATGTTAAATTCATTTAATTGAATTTACCTTTTACAGGGATCATAAAACCCATTAAACATGGTTGAAAAATGGACATTATGCATAGAAGTTTCTTGTTATTCCAATCTAGGGAAAGAAGTGATTACCTATATGCTATGCAATGTTGTGACAAACAAAGCCCTCCAAGGGAAAAATGAATGTACCTAGAAGTACAACAAAAAATGAAGCATATTATATTTCATTGACATAAGGCTTAGGAACAGCTAGGGATTATGGATCCAATGAAATTGTAGTCTTCACCAATTCTGAACATGTGCAACCATAAGAAAGGTGTGTACCAAGTTAAAAAGGAGAGGTTAAAACAACTGCATGGAGAAGCAAAGATATTGTTAGTCAATTTCAATCATTTACGATAAGACATTGTGGAAATATTAATAAGATGTCTAGTGATCTATTGTATGGGGCAATTCCAATTCAATATTTGTGTCTGAAAGATGAATTAGTGTTAAGACTTTATCCATCAATATTTATTGATGGAAATCGTAAGATAATTTTGATATGTGTTTGTTTTTTAGTTATAAATGTTTCATTTTTAATAGCCATGTGTTTTTTTCAATTCTATACCAAGTGTGCCCACACTATGTAAGCAGAACTTGGTGAACTTGACATGTTTTAGAAAATTTTGCATTTAATTTTCAAAATGTGTGTGCTTCAACATTTGTGTCATTTTTGTTTCTAGTCTTGAGTATATTTTAAAGGAAGAGCTTTAGATTGTTACATTAATTTTCTGAATTCTTTCAATGTTTTTAAATAGCAATTTTAGGATCTTAAAATGCATGATGTAATTTCAAGGGTTGCATCAATTAAACGCATGAGGCGACTTCAAGGCTTATATCAAATTTATTAATTATTAATCTTTTTAAGTAGACATTTCAGTATTTTTAAATGGATGAGGTAACTTCAAGGGTTACCACAAGTTTTTGAATTGTTGATCTTTTTAAATAGTAATTTTAAAATAATTGTAAATGCATGAGATAATTTTTTAAATATCATGCATCTATATATCTATAGATATCCATATTACAGATGAGAATTTTCCACATGATTTTTCGAGGTGAGCATCAATAGAGTCTCATGCATCTACTAGAGGGGGAGGTCGAGGTCATGGATCAAAGAGAATATCAAATGAATCAAGGGAGGTCCATCACAATATCAGTATATATATGTTTATGTGAAATTTTCGAAATTATATTTGAATATAATCATATGGAATTTATACATATGGAATTTATCTTTTATCAATTTAGATTTAAATTAATTTATAATAAATTTCATTTTTTTAGGAGCATCTCCAACTAGGTCATAAATACTATCTACTCAATCAATGGAGGGTGATCATTGAAATCGTGGTAATATTATAAATATATATATAAATATATATAATATATATATATATATATATATATATATATATATATATATATAATATATATGGTGTGTGTGTGTTTGAATTTAATTAAATGATAATAGGTAGAATCATATGTATGTACACATATATATTGAATTGTTTTTCAATTTATTTTAAGAAGCTTCGCTCACTATGTGATCACATGATGGTGGTCAACATCTGCCGAGTGGTCATTAATGTTAGGGTGGTAAACGTTCTCCAGGTGGTGATCAATATCAAGGTGGTCAACATTCTCTAGGTGGTCATCAATCTCAATCCGATCATCATGATCATCATCATTTTGGTAAATTATTTAATAAAAAAATTATGTTAAAACAAATTTGTACATGTAAATGAATTGTATGTACATATGCATGTAAATCTCTATCTAGCATGTGTTTGAATACATTTATTCACATTTTTTTCTATTTATGTAATTTTATATATCGATGTAGAGGGTGAAAATATTGCTCCAAGTAGACATAAGTGAGGTAGGGAAAGTTCAAGAAAAAGACCATACACAACCTGCCACTTATCCATATGATATTCTTGATGAGCTTCCTTGGGAGACAAAACTCCAACAATGTACATTATAGAGGTGAAAAATTCGTTATTAAAAATTGAGAAAAGATCTTGGGAGTTTGGAGCTCTGTGTAGAGAATTGAGAAAGCTTAGAAATAGTTGTGCACTCTATAAGATCATTTCTTGATATTTACGATATGCTTGGGCCAACCATGAATCCATTGATAGATATGATGAGGTGTAGAAACAAAGAAGTAATGGGTCATGATAAATGGGCCAAGGTTAGTAAAAGGTTACAAAAGGAAATGCAAAATCTATGTTTAATTTCAAAGAAGGGACGAAAAGAAAGATGCTCAAGGTGCAATATTTCAAGACCCTGGTATAGCCATCCATTTGTATGATAGGTTCCTTGTAGCGTATGGAAAGCTAACATGGAATGATGAGGGTCCAATTTATTTTGAAAAATATTTTATGCAGAATTATTTTTGGGTATGAAATTCGATTATAATGACCTTCCATATCAATATTATGGTATTGGGAGAGGTCAGTTATATGATCGTAAGGGTGCATTATGTTATACTAAATTGCCTCACCCTTTGCCACCTTTGGTACATCAACCTCCTCGTCTTGTAACTTTGTGGTCAGAGATGGATCTCACTTCTCAAGTTGGTCGAGAAGGAAAGGATGCCATTATAGACAACATCTAGTGTGCGTTGGTTAATATTGATATCAGTCTAAATCAACAAAGAGCACGAGCTAATGCACATGATAATTTTTATATAAAATAGATGAGGAGATAGATAATATGAATATTGAGGAAAGCTTAAAGCATATGCAAAGGGCCGTCGTAATGGTTGGTAAGACCTAATTGTTCATTAGGAAGAGGGTGTGGGACCAGTACGTGTTAATGGTTTGGGTGGATATTTTAATGTAATTTGTAATGTATGTGTTAATGTGGATTCACATAGATTTTGTTTATTTATTCAGATATAATCTAACACAAATTTATCATATGTTCATCGTTTGGAGTTAACTCATCTGTTGAATGAAAATTTTGATAATTTCAGGATCCCAGGTTCAGCTTCTAATCACGATATTTTCAAAGATGTTAGTTTTTTTCTTAGAGTTCATTTTGGTATATTTTTTTCTACTTTTATTATATCGTTATTGTGAGGACATATTTTTAAAAGAAATAATTATGTATATATAATTAAATGTTAACATATTCCAATTCCATATGATGTTTTAGACATAGTGCCACCCTATTCCTCCCTACTAGGAGATGTGTCAAATATTCAATTGTTATAAGTATCGAATATTTCACTTATGTTTTGTTATAAATTGAAGTGCAAGCTTCTTTAAGAAATGAGATAGATTTACATCTTATAGTTTTAAAAAAATTTGAATTTAGGTTTGTGGAGTCGATTTCCATTCTTCAAGGACTTTAGCGATGGAGTCCACTTTGGGAATAGGATCATCTAAACAATTTGAAAAAGTCATGTACCAATTTCTTTGATATTGTGAGTTTATGCATTTTCATGTGCAATTTTAAATTTTTAATATATACATGTACATGTATTGTACAGGGCATCCAAGAGGGAGAAATGAAAGGGGAACACCATAAGGTATTGCATGGAATTTGAAACTTTAGTCTATTACAGGGATTGAATCATCTAGACAATTTGAAAAGTTGATACTTGATTTTTTTAATATTCATCTAGATTATGTATTTTCATGTGCAATTTTAAAATTTTAATATATATACATGCACATTTATTGTACATTTTATCCATGAGGGCGCAATGCGTGGTGAACATCACAAGGGCACAATGGAGGGGGAACACCATGATGTATTGCATGGAATTTGAAAATATTATGATTTCTTTTGATGATTACATTCTCATTTAATTTAAAAAAAAAAATGAAATTGAATTTTAAAGTACATAATCTAATGTATATACACATTTACAAATGTTGTGCAGGGCACCCATGATTCAGATGAGAGCATAGGAGGTTGATAGATCATATATTTTAGTGAGATTCTCTAAATTGATCTAACTTTTTATTTGATAGTCTTTTAATGTTATATTTATTTTTATCATGATATAAATTTTGGACATATGTAAAATAAAACTCTTTATTATGAATTGATGCATATTTTTATTTGACAACTTTTTATTGTATATTTACTTTTATAATGATATAACTTTTGGACATATTTTAAATTTAGAACTATTTATTATTATTTAATACATGCTAATTTTGGGGTTTATGTACATTTTGCATGTTACAATTTGCATGATGCATGGTTTCATGCTTTTGAAGGATTTGAATATTTAATTTTGTGAATATGTAGCAATGAAAGTAATTTTGCACTTAGTTGGTACATTTTGCATGATCATTCTTATAATGTTAGTAGATAATTTTTAGGTTTTGTTTAAAGTTGGTTGTCAATTTATTTAAAATGAATATTGCAAAATTACAAATTACAAAACATGGTGCATTTTGCATTTGAACGAATCTTTTAATTTGGTGTAGATGTCTAAAACAATCATAACCTAAAATTGAGTTATAAAATATTTTATGCACATTTTGTATTCTTGTATAGAAAGGCTACTATGTATGTCAGTTGATAGTTACCTTTTAATATAAAGCTGTTTTAGAGAGAAAACATATTAGATAAAATTACATTATAAAACATGCCCCACAATCTGCATACGTATTTAAGTTCATGAATACGTAGCAATGAAAGTAAATTTGAATTTAGTTGGTACAATTTTCATTTTATAATCATTATAATGTTAGTAGATGATTCTTAGTTTTTGTTTAAAGGTTTTTGGTCAAGTTGTTTAAAATTTCATCTATTAAAATTGCAAATTACAAAACATGGAACATTTTGCATTTGAATGAACCTTTTAATTTAACGATAACTTAAATTTCATTATAAAATATGGTATGTACATTTTGCATTCATGTATAGAAATTTTAGTAGGGATGTCAGTTGATAACTAACTTTTAATATAAATTTATTTGAATACACACACATAATAGATAAAATTGCATTATAAAACATGGCCCACAATTTGCATGATGCATGCATGGTTTGATGTTTTCTAAGGTTTTACATATTTAAGTTAATGAATATGCATAAATGAATGAAAATTTGCATTTAGTTGGTACATTTTGCATTCAATCATTCCTATAATGTTAGTAGATGATTCTTAGTTTCTTTCTTAAGTTGTTTTGTCAATTTATTTAAAATGATTCTAGTAGAATTGCAAATTACAAAACATGGTACATTTTTCGTTTGAATGAATCTTATAATTTACTATAGACATATAAAAAAATCATAAATTAAAATTTCGTTATATAATATGGTATGTATATTAAATTGCATTAATGTATATAAAGGCTAATGAATTTTACATTCATGTGTGAAACTGTTTAAGACCAGAGAATGTATACATATAAATTACTTATCGTGCATGCAAGCCTAATATCAGTAGCATCAAATCCTCAATACACCTACCTAACAGGAAGCATACATATAACTTTGTAACTAATTACAAGACCCAATAAGTATCAATTTCACATCATCACATTCATAAGAATGTACAACTTAAGAGTGCACAAAAAGAAAGGCTAATAATGTAATTGAACTCAAAGTTATCAAAGATGAATCCAAGGAGAAGAAATTGCTGGGAAGTTCAATTAAAAAATTCTAATGGAATGTCATCCTCAATGATACATTCGTGCTAAACTTTTGACATTCTCCATTTATTAACTTTCAATTTTTTTTTTATTTAACTTCTATCAACGTTATGCACATTGCAAGCACCAAGTGGCTATATTGACAACTTATGACATTTGTTTGATAGTCTTGAAAGAAAACATTATTGTCATTTTGATGAGTTTCTTGGAAAAATTAACCTTTAAGTATAATAGACCCTCTTTCGTATATAAAATTGTTATCATCATAGTCTTCCAATAGCTTCATCTTCTATTCAGTGCACCCCATCAAATAATACTTGATATTTTCTATGTTGTTAATGTGTGCAACTACAACAAAAACATCTCCTCAAAATTAAAACAAGTGTAAATCCATATCAAAATTAACATGAAATTAGCTTTATCAACATGGACTTGATTTTATTATCTGTTTATAGATATCTATATTTAAACTATTATCTATATACTTGTACATAATGATTTTAAAAACATAAAACATATATATAAATAGATATAATATATTAATATATATATATACTAATATATATAATATCTTTGAAGCAATTGAATGTTAACCTCTGTAACAATATCGAAAAGTCGATCACCTTCAGATGATACTATGGTCTCCTCTAATTCCATGTGTTCGAAGCTTACAGCCAACATTTTCTGCTTTGTATTTAGTTCGGTATGATGCCAAACTTTTAGATACATATTGTTTTGATAAACATCATTGGATTTTGTTTACTATATGAAAAGAAGAAAAAAACAAGAATATTTTCTTTTATCAAATGCAAACACATTTTAGTAATCCTTTTTTTTAATTGAATGCTCAAGTCCCTTTTACTGTTTTAGCTTCATATGTAATCGATTTATCTACATCTTGGACTCCAATATGCCAAAAAAACTACAGTAAATTCAAACAAGAATTGAAATATGTTATATAAGATAACATTTTATATATCAAAGATAATCATTGTGATATCGTTTAAACTATATAATAATTATAAATGTTTAAAATTAGAAAAATAATAAAAAGTATCATATATTAAAACTATATACAAGTTAATTTGTATATATGTACATACCTTTGTATCTCCCTTGTTGGGTTAGTCTGATGGCTTAGTGGAACATCCCACCATTGAATACCTTCTTCAGTTGAGACAAGTTGGTTTGCAGAGTGTTCCATTTGATATCTTCGAAGTGCTCATTTTATAGATGCCACTGCACCATCATGTTCTCCTTTTCCATGACCAGTCTCAAAGAAATTCTAACAATGTTTAATGTGGGTTTTCTTATGAGGACGACACAACCAAAATAATGATCATGAAGATTTGAATTGACTTCTACATCCATCTGATCATATCCAATGTTCATTGAATTTTATTCCACGACCTCTCAATGAGCCATAAATCTTATCAAAACAATGTTGTACAAAACGTGTATGATGTGTATAATCATTATTGATATAAAACTGATATTCATTAATAACATGTTAATTCTCAATTATTCTTCCTATATTATCAAAATTTTGTTGAACATGTGTTTATAGAATATGGAAAATCATAGAGACTTGGTTAGAATGATAATATTCACTTTGTATTTCCTTTTGTGTAGAAAATGTGTAATTATTTGCAAAATCAACTAATGATAAAATGGTCCCCGGTGGAAAAAATTCAAGGTATTTTTTGAATTGCAGGTCCTTCCATCGAGCTTTATAAAAATTCTTGGAGTAGTTATAATTTTTTGTCTCAAATTTCTTGAAAAACTCTATCACAAAAATTTCTTCTACTTGTAAATCAATCCCTTTAGCACTTGTACTATTATTTGAATTAATTAGTGTATCGATATATTCATATCTCTTCCATTTCACTTTTAGGTTAGACAATGATTGATGATTTATATCAATAGAATATTTGTTGTCAAATAACGTCAAATTTCCACAATGATCACAATTTTTACCACCAACACATTTCTTTTGGTGAAATAATTCATGAATTTCTCTTGCACATAGAATTTCAGATATGAAACGATGGATAGTGGAAGGAGGAGGTGAATTTTCCAAAATGTTTTACCAAAATTAAAGAAGGTGTCATAATATAATTGAAATTCCACAACATAATGACAACAACAAGTGTCGCATACAGTGATACATTTAATATACCATGGTTTTTGTTGCACAAAAGTATTGATTGAGATATTAATTCCACAATTCTCTTTCACGAACTTATTAAAAAACTCTAACTGGGTGGTGTCCAAGATACATTTTGCATGTTCTTCATACTGATTTCATGTTATCCTTTGCTGCATCATATCCCTTACCTTTTGTGAAACACGTGAATTTTTCATCCAATATAAATATATATTTTTTTAACATCTTCTCCAAGTCTATATTATTATGGTTTCCTAAAAATAACTATCCAAAAAGTGAGCTCATCATTCACATTTATTTGCAATCAAAATTTCCTATGTTTATACAATGTTTTTCATGAGGTCCCTAATGCTTTTGCCATAGATTTTACCAAACAATTTTCTTTAGCACTTGATGAAATCACTACCATTTGTATTTCTCTATGTGCATCTATATCATTTTTCTCTTAGATCTTCCAATTGATTTTAGAGCACTACTTATATTTTGAATCACATTTCCCTTCATCTTTTTATATTTCATTGATTTTTGATACCCAATAGAGTTGTAGCCTCTTTCAATTTCTTTGATGTTAAGGGACCTCTCAAAATTTGAGCTTGAATTGTCACATTTTCATCTTTGAATAACTTATAAATAATGAACTCAACACAATATTGTATAACATGGTCATCTTTTTTGTCTCCATATGTGTCAATGTCAACATTTTCTAGTATCTCATCATCGATATTGATTTCATCTATACATATGAAAATTAAATGTAAATGGGTATAAATATTCATTAAATAATAAAATTAAAAAATAGAGTTTGAATGAAATTGGAATTAATAAATATTTATAATTTCAATAATACACATGGCATATATATACATTCCTGATGGTGATTCAACTTCTTCACTTAAATCTCTTTCAACATCTTCAACAACGTCATCAATCATTGGTTCATTATCTTTTTCACTTTGTTCATCAACATTTTCAATCTCATCATCAATGCTATGAGGAATACCTCTTTTTGTTTACATTGCAAAATATTTTTCAGGTTCATCAAATAAAAATTAAATTGCACAACACACTACTTAAATTTTAAGTATCATTTATAATATTTACATTTACATGCCTACTTCAACTTCTAGTTGAGATTGATTTTCCCTTTCAATATTTAATCATTCTTCCTTCTTTTTAATAGTTTCTCACGTATTCTCTATGAGTCTCAATGTCTCTTATTCGATCATATTTTCTCTTGCAAAATCTTTGATTTCCCATGATAATTCAATCTATGTATATTTTTAAATCCAACCCAAAATCAATTTCAAAATCATGCAAAAAAAACTCACTTTTAAAATTCACACAAAAGAATTACTTTTTAAAAAAGTCACTTTAAAATTTCTGCGAAAAAAGATTTACTTTAAAAAGAACTCAGTTTAAAAATTCGACCAAAAATATTTACTTCAAAAAAAACTCACTTTAAAAATTCAGCCCAAAAGACTTATTTTAAAAATTAAGCCCAATAAACTCACTGTATCAATTCAGGCCAAAATACTTACTTCAAAAATTAAGCCAAAAAACTCAATTTAACAATCAAACCCAAAATAATTACTTCAAAAATTAAACCTAAAAAACTCACTTTAACAATTCAGCCCAAAAAAATTCCTTTAAAAATTCAGCCGAGAAGAATTAGTTTAAAAGTTCAATCCAAATGAGAAAAGAGTGTGAAAATAATGTTTCGGCTCCATTTATTTATATCGTTCTGGAAAAATGGTTTTTTCAAAGCGTCGCATTTTTTAATTTTAGCATATGTCGGAAAATATTTACAATTTTTCATTCGAACTTTAAAAAAAACTCGGTCAAACTTTTAAATTATTTAGGTCGATTATTTTTTTGTTTACTTTAAGGGGTGTCGATGACAAACACAAGTTCAGCCTAATGTTCTTTCAGTTTGTCTAAACGTGCTTTTAGTTTGATCGAACTACTTTAACTTGCAACTCTCCAACAACTCTGCTCTGGTCACCTTTATCCAACTTCAGAATGGTTAAAATCCATAAAATTTGGTGAATTTACTTTCGGAGTCAATACCAACATTTGCATGATTGAATCTAATTTCAATAGATATAAATTTTATGAAATTTCAGACATCTTCTAATTCTAATTAATTTTCTAATAAAATGTATCAAAAAAGATTATAAAGGTCATTATGATTAAGTGAAATGAAAATGATGTATCTTCCAAAATACACTATAAAAAAATATGATCAATTTATGGTTCATTACGTTGGTATATCTTTTGTAATGGGCAGTTATTAGATTTTTAGTTTATAACTAATATGTTGAGAAACTTGACGTTATGCTAAACATCTTCAAAATCTGCAGTTTTTTCATATTGGTTCAATTCAAAAAGTTCTAGTAATTATGATGTGCATTAGTTGGTTTCTTAAATATAACGATATCAAAGTAGATATCATTTTTGGGATTCAACTGCGTTAAGTAAGTCATTCAAACGTATGACCATTTCCATGAGAGGTAGTCGTAACTGACTAATTTCTCATGATTTTGTCTACATTATTGCAGCATATTTTTTTTTCAAAAAATGCTAAGTTAACAAACAATACACTAGTGCTAAAAAAACATGACTTTTTATTAATCCCTTTGTTTTTAAAGAACACACAGTCAACCAATTCATAAGTTGACATGTAAAATGTGAATAAACAAATTCCAAAAAATAAATAATATAAAGCTAATAAAATTTCTAACAATTTTTCTTTTTATTATAAAATGAAATTCAAAACAAAAAAAATTGCTTTGGCATGTTGAAATTTGAATAACTTCTAAAAATGATATTTCTTTTCTCAAAAAAAGGAAAATAATGTAACCCAACTTCACATTTTCACCCTGTCATAACTAGGAATAGTTTCAGTCATGTCCTTAGTCACCCCTAAGCCTAGATCTACATAGTGGTTTCTTGTTAAGGTAGGAAAATCCCGCTTAGGGCTTAGATTATGCCTCCATTATTGAGGAAGACTTGTTGTGTTGAGGAGTCTAGAGGGAAACATTTTTATCCACGATTTTCTTACCCTTTTCGATATGCATCTTCATCATTTTACTCCCTTTAGATTTTAATGTTTCCATCTTCCCCTAGGATCCCCTTGTGCATCCTAGATTTTGGGGCTTCTTTCGTATTCTTATCCAACATTTCCACCTCTGATATTTGCTGGTTTTCTACCCATTTACAACAAATTGTTGCCTTTAGATCCCAATCCATTTGAACTTAGATCTTTTTCCAATAAGTGTTTCTTTGAGTAAATTATTTTCCACGTCTTTTTTTGTTGCTTGTTTGCCCATTTTTGTTGCTTTTGTGTGCTTATATTGACTGTTTATTTTACTTTTTATTTTCAACATTATTTACAGTTTTTCAACGCTTTAATTTCAACACATGGAATCATAAAACATGCTCAATTATATCATCGAATGAAAAAAAAATCAAATGCACATGCACACCCTAAGCGAATGTGGGCTTGGTGAACACAGCCAAGCCAGGAGTTGAAACACTACACCTTAATAATTCAACTCACGTAGATTAATCCCACTTGGGCACTGGGGCTAAAACAATCTGGATAGTTATGTGTAAGATATGTGGGATATGATTCCAATAATACCCATACATCACTTACATTGAGTCATAGCTTGTTGACATATTATCCTTCACCATCCCACAATGTAGTTGGAGCATGTCAGAAAATTGATTCATAGGGGGTTAGGGTAGTTCATCGTGTGAGTCATTCTCCTCAAGGGTACCCAACCTATGGTGGGGAATCTCATGCTTTGGTTGATCACCAAGATTATCTAGACTTGAATGCCCCTGTGGGATGAAGGTAACCATAGTGACCAATCATAGGAAAATGCCTTATAAGACTAGTTGTGGGTAACAGTTCATTCTCTACTCCAACTTTCTCTAAATATCTCTAATTGAGGGAATCAAATTCCCTCAAGTAAGAAGTCTCTTGGAAAGTCATTTGAAATAGTAGATCTAGGACTTGTTTAAGGATTTAGATCACCTATAGGCTAGGTCTCATTTTTTATTTTTATAAGACACGTTTGCTTGAATTAGAGTAGCATATTAAAATAGTTAGTTTTCACTTGCACTATTGCACTTGTGTCTGGTTGTTTTTTATTACTCTATTCTCCTATTGTTTCCCTTTATTCTTTTGAGTCATCATTGTGCCCCCTAGGTATTTGTTGCAGATATTTTGTGGCCTTCACCTCCATTTTCCTTTAGGACATATTAGTCCTCCCATTTGATTTATAATTCATCCTCTTAGTCCTATATTGAGTCCCCATACTAGCTTCAGTTCTTTTGATTCTTCTAGGTGTTCCTTGGATTCCGCATCTTCCCAACCCTGTATCTCTACCATGTCAGGCACCAATGTGGGTGCAGGAAACCAAGGTGGTAACCAAGGTAACCCCATAAACTGAACCTCATCCAGTATGGTCAATAATCTCCCATTCCTCCACTATATGTTTGGTTTGGGCCTCCCTAATTTCATCCAACTCATCAATGATCCTCTTCCACACGAGCCCAATTGGCCTGTCATTCTTACCAAAATTCCTTCTGATATCCCCAAGTTCGAAGGTAATCCTAGAGAAGACCAACAAATCATGTTCACTCTTTCCATATGTGATGTTAATCTAATTCCATCACTAAAGACTCCATTTGTCTTCACCTTTTCCAATGCCCCCCCACTAGAGCTACTACCAAATGGTATGTGAACCGACAACATGCCTCCCATTCCACCTTCAGGACTCGCATCAAAACATGTATTTCCTATTTCTAGTTACCTCTCTGATATGACATAGGTACCTTATTCTTGACCTATTTTCATCAAACTTTTTCCACTCGCATATCTAACCATGTTCAAGAATATTTCAAAAGGAGGAGCATGTGAAGGGCCAATGAATTTGAAGAACATTTCTATATGGATTGGATCCCTACAACATTTTTGGCACCCACAGGTAAATATGTTAGCTATAACTTCTTAGGAAGAAGCGCTGAAGATAGCTATGAAATATGCCTAGATCTATGCACAATCAGGTTATGTTTATACTATCCCTTCTAATCTACCTCGACCAGGTGCTGCTAATGCACTAAGGGCATCTCATGTCACTAACGTAATGATTGGATCTATATCACACCTTCAACCACCACCATATCTTCAACCTCACATGATTTATGGTCAATCCCTCGGGGGGACGAGTTCCATTTACACCTATCCCCCACCTGATCCTTTCTGTGTCAACGCTCACTAAGGTACAAGAATGTCATATGCATAAGCCCATCTGCATAAATTGATGACAGGGCTAGTTGTTGCTCCACCTAGGTATCCAAATGTTGCCACAAATCCTTACTATCCTTATAAACCACCTAGTGTTCTAGCCCTACTCGCACTATTGCCCCAACCTCCCATTCCCCCTACACTTCTACAACACCAAAAACCATCTCCCCAAGGTCAATTGTATGCTTAGCAGAGTGAAACTAATCCCCCCAATCCTAGGATAAGGAATAAGGGGAAGGGTAGCCAAAACCAATAGTCTCAAGGTAACCAAGGAAACCAAGGTCCACCATCTAATTCCCCTAAGGGTGAACAACCTAATTCCACAACCCAATAACAAGGTGGATAGCCCAAGAAAAACAACGCTCTTCGAATGAAAAAGCCTTGTGCTTGTTAGAGTGTATTTTTCCATTATACTCACGGATGTTCCCTTTTACCATAGATGCACCAAGCATGGGAAGCTCAAGCAGTTGCTTCTAGAGGTCGTCAACCTATTTCTCCACCTCCTCCCCCTCCTACTTCATCACAACTGGTTGTGCTTACAAATCCTCTTCCCCATAAAGGATATGTAGCTTCCCAACCCACACAGAGTAGTACAATGCCTCAGCCTTCACAATCTAGCCAGAACAATTACCAGACCCTCATCATGAATTAAAAATAAGTCAACACCGAACAAGTCAACCTTGAGACTCAATCGTGCCAATATGACAAGCCCCCTGGAAAGTCTAGGACTAATTCCTAACCAAAGTTTCCACTGAGCCTCTGCCTTCACCAATGGCTCCTTACAGATCCCACTGCCTAAATTCAAGGTTCCTCCTAAGATCCCCAAATATCCATTACACTGAAATTTTCCTTATTCTAAATCTTCCCATACCTACCACATAGTAGATGACTTGATGTAGTCTCCGACTACCATGTCAACGCTAGAAGTCCTCTAGACATGCCCATCCCAATGCAAAGATATACTAACTTTTTAAGGCGTTATGGATCCATTTTATGATCGTTTTATTGTATTTGATGTTGAAAAAGTGGAACATCCCACCTTCGTTCCTTAGTTACCTTTTAGATACTAGTCTTCATAGAGAATGTCATGGCCCAATGATGTATCATAGATGAAGGTGCCTCCACCTCTGTGATGGCTACTATTGTTTGAATAAACTTGGATCCCCTTACCTATTCTCACCCACTATCACTCTTCATGCTCAGGATGGTCATCCCTCTCAACCCCTTAGTTTTTACTATGACTGTCCTACCACTATTGCTTGCAAGATGGTCTCGATTGATATTGAAGTCATTGATTTCTCCTTAGATTATAACATCTTGTTGGGTTGTAGTTACAACTATGCTATGTCCACAATCCATCTGGGGCATGATGACATCCCTGCCCACCTTCTCACTTGATTAAAATAAGTCTCAGCCTAGACCCCAACTATCTAGGTATGGTCGATTATCCTTTAATTTCTCGGATAGCTTTTCCTACCAATCTTTCCCTTGAGCCATATACACATCACATATAATAGATTCTTGGTACCATATATTCAAACATTCTACTCTATGTGATGTTGCACTTACCACTTATTCCCCATGTTTGACTTGGTGGGAAAGAATGATCCTAGACCTCGTCTATTAGTTCATTCTCATTTCCTTCCTTACCTTGATTCTTCATTAGGAAACATACTTCAGAGAAGCATTAAGGCCATCCTTAGACACAAATAAGGCCACCTATCTAAAAGTTGCACATCCAAATATGATAGTTGCTTTACCACTATGAGCTCGCCAAGATTTAGGGCCTTCTCCTCCTCTCTAAATGCTCCATAACTCAATATGAAAATAAATTGGATTTGGGGGGCAAGAAGCTGTTTTATAAGAGAACCCTAGTATTTTTGTCACGCATTACGACCAAACCATAGCTCAATTTGACAAACCATCAGCACCATTGGAAAGTTCTCGCTAACTCCTTTATTGGTAATCTCTTGGTTTTAGGTGATTTGAAGCTTCATTCGAAAACGATTTTTACCAGGAGGTCTCACTTTGTCGCCTATTAAAATCGAATTTCTTCATATGACCTGCCTATAATCTGGTAACACTTTATCTTTGCAATTTTTGGCTCATATGTCAATTTTTGTCATGAGTAACCATTATTTACTCATGCTCTTATGGTCCTCTTTGGGCCCCCCCCATGTGACAGCATCATCAAGTCATCCTTGTTCCGAGGATCTGAGATGAGTCACCCTTGTTCAAAGCATCCAAGATGAGTAGCTTTGCATCCATCTCATCTATTCAAAGTCCCATTCAGTTCATTTATAGTGTTTCATCCATATTTGCATCACATTCATCCCATTTTGCTCATATTTTTCATCCAACTATACTACTCCATCTTTGAAAGGCTTCCATATGATTAATTGACCATCCCCTTTAGAATCGAGTTAGTTGATGCTAGGTCAATCATTCATATCATGCTCTAATAATGGAATTCATCAGTCTACCTCACCTCCTGTCAACTCCCATCATCATCTCTAATGTCGGTCCATCACTCCCATTACTATGACCTGCATGCCTTTATTGAGGAGAACTCATTTCCTCACCTTTGGTAAGCGCTCTTCTGTCGACCTCAACACATTTATTCATGGAGAGTGGTCTAGAGGGCGATGTACCTTTATTCAAAAATTCATCATTATTCCGTGCCTAGTATCAAGAAAAGGGAATCACTATTGTTGTCTGACTTGGTTGTTTCTTGTGCGCTTATCTCGCGCTCATTATAAAATGATAAAGAATTATACACTTGATGGTCTCGTGATCCAATAGCTTGTACTACCATTTATTGGGTGTATGTGATATTTTCTAGACCTCATGATGGGGTAGCCCTTGAGGTAGGTCCCCACATTCCTGAATGACTGTAACTCATCATCCAGCCTCAGATGCAGTTCCACAAATTTGATTGGTTTGGTTTCAACCACTTGTAATGCCCACAATATTCACGCCTCATTCAAATGACCCATTCAAATATTTAGATCCTTTTTCTATTTAGTAGGGATTCTTTCCTTGTGATTCCCCCTCACCATGTCAGCTTAAGGGTTATTATGTATCATATACTCATATTAGAAGATGTTATTTTATTCAGTCCTGACCTTTTTTTTCCAATAATATTATATTTATGGGACTCATTATATTACTATATCATTGTATGGCCCATTGATGCCATCATAACATATATCATGTGTCAGGTATCATGTACTTTCTTTCTCAGACCCACATTGCTAGGTGCACAATTATTATTTGTACATAGTTATCTCGACCGATATTGGTATAACTCCCCTGCCTCATTTGATATCATGTACTCCAACATAGAATGATACTTATATCAGTTTAGTACATCTTGCTCCCTTCTTTCTCTATCCTTCTTTTCATTGCTTCAACCATCTCTCTCTCTCTCTCTCTCTCTCTCTCTCTCTCGCCTTTGCTATATCGTGGAAGTGTAACCTACAACGTATTTCGGTCATGTGATTTGTTCCTGATGATCGTACATTGGGGGGCAATATGTTATGACCTAAAAATTGATCACTTAGCCATTTCTAACTAGGTGTATCGAAATACACAATGTAGGATTAATTTTACCATAGTAAAATCACTTTCACCGCATGAAAAAAATTATTAAATCATTATTATTAAATTATATCTATTTAAATTAAAAAACCCCATGAGAATAATTGAATACACCATTATTTATTTAAGTTTCACTAGAAATAATTATTAAATCATTATTTGATCATTATTTCTTCACACATTTGACCAAATTGCGTTCGAATAATTAAATAAATCACTATTTATCTATTATTCATTATCCTTATTTTTGGAATAATTATTAAACCATTATTTAATAATTATTTCAAATTCACACTTATCTTAATCCTCAGAAAGTGATTAATAAATCATTTTATTTGTTAATTACTCCAACCATTTTCTAAATAAATATACTTGACTATTTTGAATATCTTTTCCCTAATAAATTATTCCTAAAGGTTATATTTTCATTTAGTCAATAATATTTTATTATTTTCCAATTTGTATATTAGCTCACTACTTTGTTATAAATAAGAGAGTTTTTCATTCATTATTCACCATGATCATTATCATCGTCACCATTATCATCTCACAATATTTGAGCTCCCACTTGAGTTTCATCTTGCTTTTGGGTTTTTTGCACATTTCAGACAGAACAACAAGATCGCTAAAGGACGTGGATAACAAAAGGATCCATCTAGCACGAAGGGGGATCTACACACCCATGTTGTATATCTTCCTCAACAGGTGTTTTAATAAAAAAAAATTATTTAAAGTCCTTCTATTGGGTAATTGCATTTTTCTTTTTTAATACTATATGTTTTGAGTTTGCATCATATGTTTTCTTGTCGAGTTTTATCATGTTTTCTTCCAAATCTAAAGAAAAATAAAATTCCATATTACGTTGTTTGGGTCAGTTGTCACCAACTACTTGAATGAAGTTATTTTGGTACACATACTAAAAATTTTCAACACAATATACTTTATAAAAATATTTATATTGTTATGTTTTTTAAAAGAAAAAGTTATTAACATAAAATAGCCAATTATATATTATATATTTGAGTTTACATAATAGAAAAGTATAATTAGCATAAAATAATTTAAAATTTAAAATGAAAAAAGACAATTATTTTCTATAAATCATTATGACAAATTTTAGAAAACATCTATAATAGTTATAGCGGTGCATTCTATTAATTTTAATGTTATTTT
>APFE031298588.1:1377-32414 GCA_000404065.3 Pinus taeda | reverse complement strand
ATATATTTTTCATTATTATGGAGAATTATAAGTTTTTTAAATTAAAATTGAAAAACAGTTATATTAATAAAAAAGCTGTAGAGACCGATTATTTGAGGAGTACAATAAAATAGTGTTACTTCCTTTCCAATATATAATAGTCCATTTGATAATTTTGTCTACTAAATTATAGCATATCATACCTCTAGACATATTAGATATACAAATCCAACAAAATGTTGTTAAAAAAATATGAACTTAACAAAATATTCAATAGTCAAAAAAGGGAGAAGCCACTCATGATCGTTGTTCTCTATTATGGTTTCTTCTATATTTTCCTTGAGGGTACTTAGGGAAAGTATCATGTGAGAAGGGGAAACACGACTCTTCGATGAAAGGAAAATGAGTTGAGGTGGAATTGCTCTAATTTGAATCTCTAGGTTTGATATTGTGCAAGTTTTGTAGACTGATGAACTGATGAAGGCGTAAGCTTTCATGAGTTATGAATGTTGAAAATAATTTCTCGTCTTTCGATTGGAATTTATCATATTGGTCTCTAAATCAATTCTCCAATTCCTTCATTTTATCCTTCGGACATTGCAACATATATCTATTGCATTGTGACTCTATATAGTGTGTGCTAGTATGTGGATATAGCTCCCTTTTATGTCTAGAACTTAGAGTGGAAATGCAATTTGGGTTTTTTTTCTGTAGAAGGGAGTGCATGAAGGAATTATGTTGTCGTTGTATCTCAAAAACTTTTCACATGAGGAATATAGGGATATTTCTTTTGTTGTAGAAGGGAGTGCATGAAGGAATTATGGTGTCGTTGTATCTCAAAAAATTTCACATCGGAGGAATATAGGGATAGCAAACAACCTAAATGGCCAACGGAATCCTTTACTAAAATCTTTATGATTGCATTGATTTTTGAAGGAATGGAAGAATTTAGGGTCAAAACTACCTATAGAAGAGGCGTCTCTAAAAACATTGTGAATGATAACTTGTAGCTAGGGAGAAATGGGATTGTCATTGGGAATGCTAATTTCTAGTTAGTGGGAAATGAGAGTGTCTTACCGGGAGTTTCTTAGCCAAACAAGACGGGCTGCGGGGCAGCTAGTCCCTGCCCCAGCCCAATAGTGAAACAAAAAGTTCACAATGTTTCAGCACGGACACGCAGAGTACACGAAAGCATATAATCGGAGCTTGCACCAGCTGTAACTTCAATGATGAGCAACAATAAGAGGAAAGCGATCTCGTTTTGGCATCCGAAATCCTACAAACTGCTAGAGATGTCTGTGGTTAGAACACTATGTGTCTGGACAGCCCCGAGTGGCTAATTCCGCAGAAAACAATGAAGAGGAGCCTTTGCAGTGTAAGGCAGCAGAAAGAGCCAAGCCTAACTCCCAATGCAATTGCTACGAGTCGGAGAAACTATGGTTAGAGAGGACCAATGTGCCATATTCAAAATCTAGAGGTTTGGGATACACGGTATTTTACAGGAAAACCCTCGATCAATTCCACCCATGCCCAATCATCTGTTGGAACTTACGCAGAATCGGACTCTCATGTGCCATGCATCGGACTTGAGCTTCAAAGGCAACTGTACTGTTAGGGTCTCCATTTAATGATTCTGCTCTTTTGTCCAATCATATTATCATTGACTGAATTTCTGAAATAATATTAGACATGCAGTCATTCTTCGGAACAACAAAGCCTGCCAAACCTTCGAAAATGACAGAGTCCATGGCCACAACCTCATCAAAGTTGACCCCTATACAAATTCCTTCCGTACGGTTGCCAACTGTTTCAGGACAAAATTCTTGCTTGGCGGACACGTGGAAAGAAGGCTATGTGGTCCGACAGAGGAATGGACACGCTGGCGGAGTCGACCTCAGCGGAACCACTACTCATGGCTTTGAGTTTACGCATGCGCTTAATGTCCTGTGCCTTGAGGAAAATCTGACGGGTCGGAAACAATACTCGGCAACATAGAACTTTGCAACATAGACTAGGCGTTGTCAACATATATTATGCATGGCGTATACTTTTGACATTTCATGCATGGCGTATACTTTTGACATTTCATGCATGAGGGAAACGTGGCGCAGGACAACCATGACAAATACCTGCCCTCCAGACCCGACGTGAAGGTCCCTCCTCATCTCTCTCATTTGCAAATCGAACCAGGCATCGCTGTGTAATTCATGATAGCTGCCTGTTTCTGTCGGATTTCTCTTCAGGCTTGTCTTTTACGAACCAGACGTGGAATAAGGGGGCCCTGTAATGGGAAATCTTGCAATCCACAGTTAATGGGATCGACCCTGCGGAGCGGCGCCTCAATGAGCTGGCGATGGCGAATCCTGTTCTGAGAATGAGCCTGAGGATGCTTACTCCACTCAGAAACTAGAAGTACAGTCAAGTCTTTTCTTGATTTCTATTTTAAGATTCTCTGTAACTGGAAATAAGTTCTTTCTGCCATGATCTGAACTTCTGAAGCTAGAAGATATGTTCATTTGATATCAAAGATTTCTTGAATGTGCGCCTTGTATTAATTTTGTTTTCATAAATGTGTGCAGAGTGTGGTTTCTTGCACGACTGCAACAGAGTTGCATTTGCTGGGCTGTGTAACCAACGCCATGGCTAATCAGGATAGCATGGAGGTGAATAGCAGTAGGAGCTTTCTGCGCTGGTTAGTCATGATGCACTTGAAAGCGTTGGGATACAATGTGGTTTCTTGTTTTCACCGGCTTTGCTAATATGTAGTGGGGAGAGGTCCGTCTGCAAAGGGCTGAGTGAGCACTGTTGGTGTGAAGCATTATATTTCTAAGGTACTTTCCTGATAGTTGTATTGCACATTTTCCTATTTGTTGCAGTGTTTTTCTAGAATGAATTAAAACTCAAAACCCAATATAGAAACGAAGCTAAGCTAGTATACTTAGCTAACGTTTTCAAAGCGCATTTCCTCCTGTGTCGGATGAAAAGAATACTATAATGTATGCCATAGCAGTAGAACACCAAATCTCTCTGAGCAATAGAAACCCAATTCTCTCTAAATAATAAGGTGCAAATTACCTACAAGTACAAATTAGAAGTCCTTGAAGTTTCAAATTTTGAAGTCCCAAAAGTTTAGTAAGGTTCGCTCAGTAGTGTTTAGTAAGGTACGAATTAGAAGTCCCAAAATGGGCAATAGTGTTCAGAGCAAGCTCAATAACATTTAGAGGAAGCTCAAATTTCAAATTTCAGCATTTATTCAATCAATGTAAAAACTAACACAGTGAAACGTATTTTCAAATTTCAAATTGCAGCGATTATTCAGTCAATGTATATAGTAAAATAGCGAGAGTAATTTCAGAAATTATTCAATCAATGTATATAGTAAAAGAGCGAGTAAAAATAGATTAAAAAACATAAATTATTTTGAAATTTCAACGTGTGTTAGTGTACAATTAGAGAAAAAATAAAAACCAAAAATAAGTAGTTTTGAAGTACAATTTCTTTCTTTCAGTTTGAAATCTCGTTGTGGTACTTGGCTTCTAAGCAATCATTTTCCAGAAAATTGTTCATTCTATATATTGTTGGGGTCATTCATTTTTGTAATATTTAATGCACAAATCAGGATACACTGGATTATTAGCTCTCAGTAAAGGACCATTGATTATTGGCTCTTAGCGTAGATATGCAAGGGCACTACAAAAACCCAAGTAAAATTCATTCAATGAAATGTCCATTTATAGCAGAGCCAAATGCTACTAATGACGTTGGCCTTGTGCAAGGATATTGAGATCGAGATTCAACTTCACCGCCTTGTCCATGCAGTGATACAGATCCAACGTTTTAATAAAACAAAACGACCTATTCGAATTGACAGATACAATCCATGGCTACAGGGTACCCACCTTGCAAGGCACTCTGCTCGCCCTAAATGCATTTACTTTGTTTATGGAAGTACCTTGGACAGCCTTCTACAGCAGCAGATCATAGCTTAGTGTAAATTAAGGATAAAAAGGTAAATGAACTTGCCTGTTTCGTTGAAAGCTGCACAAGAGCCACCGGTGCTCGTGCCTCCTTTCCTTTACGGGAAACCAACCACCCTGTTCATCCCCCAACGCAGCTTTGGTTCCATTGTGTTCAACTCCCTGTAATCAGAATTCCATGAATCGTGAATAGCGATTTAGGTGAATATTACAAAATCGAGAGAAATAATAATTCAATGCTTCTGTGTTGCTGTTGTGCTTCAATCTATATTTTTGACTAATTACATTTCAATCAATTATAGGATAAACAGGTAAATGAACTTGCCTCTTTTTCATTGAATACTGCAGAAGAGTCACAGGTGCCCTTCTATCAAGGCATTGGCTCTCAGCTCAAACGGCTACATACGAGGTTCACCAACCTGAGAAAGCGTACAGCAACGGCTCCATACAAGATCAGCAACCTGAGAAAGCGTACAGCAACCTGAGCATAGATGTACCGGCACCACAACAGGTAGGTAATCTGTTGCCTGCAAAATTAGTATTCGTTACCTTTTTTAGCTAGAAATTTAAAAATCTTTTGTTCACATTTTTTTTCAGATAATAGTAAAGCAAATTGCAATAATCCAGTGACCTGACCTGAAGAGGCAGATGCTGAATCTACGGAATAATCGGTCCGTCTATGGGACCAGTGGACTTGATGGCGTAATGGCGTAATGGTGCCTAAAATAATTTCTGGCAGAACACCTGCACCACTGTTTATAGAGACGTACATGAACATGCACAACAGCTGTTGTCTCCCAGTTAATAAAAATACTGGCAAGGGTACATATGCGGTGTTGTAGCTAGTATATTCTCTTAACATTAAATGTTCGAGATTAATGCTAAGGATGAAGATAGCATTACTTCATCAAGCTTTGATATTGTTATAATTACTTGTACTGTTGGCCTTTGTTTCCTAACTTTTGAGCCTCCGGACCTCGTATTGAGGCCAAATAAGATGAATATTGTTTTGATTGGTTAAGAGGATAGAGAAATATAAAATATTGTATCGATTAATGGGAAATGTGGAGAAACTTTGGTTAAGTCAAAATAAGTGTATTGATCGTTGTGCCAAACTAATGCCAAGGACTAAAAACTGATTACTATAGTCCCTGCCAGCCCGGAGGGCAGGGACTAATAAGGACTTCCTTCCCATAAGTCGATTGAAACTTGGTCAAGAGGATTCGTAAACTAATCAATAAATAAATGATCCATGAGGTAAATTCTTAATGGATTACACCTCCAAGTCGAGGAAGAACCATAAAAGAGAGTTGTGGCAATGTAAGACGTATGCAGGTGTTCGTGTGTTTTCAGCCATCCCCATCCACATCTTGACTCATCGTTTACTTAGTGTCAACACCATGAATGTGGGTTGTGTGAGATTCATGGGATGGCTGGATTATATATGTTGGATTTTATAGAAAGTACCCGGATACTTTCATTTGTTTCCAATATGTGTACGTAATTTTCTTCTTGATTCTTATGTAAAAGGATCTAAAAGCAAAATCTTATTTTATTTCGTCCATTAGAAATACGAACTAGTGTTTCTATGGGACTTGGTTAAGGATAAGGAATCTAATGATGACAAATAAGTCCCCAATAATTATCAATATAAAAGAATCAATATTATTTGCGAGTTTATGTCCCTAAAATAAGGCATATGCATCTATTCCATTGATTATGGTTATGCTAAAACCGCATGCATATGTACATAGTTTTCTTTCTTTGAGATTGAAACTAACCCTTGTACATATAAACCCATAGAATTACAATTAACTATATCCACACATAAGTAAAGGAAAATGTGACATAAATTATTTAATACATTTATTTGTGATGTGATATAGAGAGTTATTTTTCCCATATCTAAATTTATATTCATTCTTATTTAAATTAAGCGTTAAGATGTATGTGAAATAAAAAAAGTTCGCTCAAACATCTTTTTAACAAAATTAAAAAATGAGAAATATTAAAAAATTTGTAAAGGAAAGCAATTTTTAATATTTAACCATACTTAATGCGTGGAATATTTTGAATATATTATAGGTTTAAAAATATATTATATGATTTTAACACCAAAATTTGGATATTATATTTTTCTTAAAATTCTAAGAAAAAAATATTCCATAAAATTAAATACTTTATAACACATTTAACATACTCTCACCATTGTTCGATGAGTCCTTCCTCTCTTGAGGGTCAATTCCTATGTCGTATAGTCCTTGGCCTCTGCATATTTTTTCTATTTTGGGAATTACTAGCATATTGTAATCCATATCTAAATGCATGCTCATATGCCTAATATAAGCATAACAATGTCTTAGCATAATTAAGTTAGATAATATGGAAATACATTTCATAAGCACAAATAAATACATATTAAAAAATATTGCAGCAAAAAATATAATACAACATAGAAGGAAATTGCTTATCTTTTATATGGTGCAAATGATTACATACTTCAAATGTTCCACCCAACCATAAACCACGTTGTTAATCTATCTCAATAGTGGATAACCTCCAAACTATGGCTTTCATTCCATGGCATCAACAATAACTTTCCCAAAAACCTAATGCATATATAGTACAAACAAAAATTGGCAAAGGTACTATGGATGGCATCCTCCAACCAACATTCTTGTGTATTTTAGGAGTTCCACTTCCCTCATAGGCACTCTAGATACCCTTCTAGGCTTCACACATTCAAGGTACCAAGCCTAGCAGATTCCAACCAAAAATCTTATAGGTTCCTTCAATTCCACTTCCCACTAGAAGCCTTTGAGGCACCATTCTAGGCTTGTCATAGCTAACATACCAAGCTCAAAAACCTCCAATCAATATTCTTCTGGATTCTAGGAGTTTTACTACCCTCACAGGCCTTCCAGGTACCCTTCTAGACCTCAAATTCCACCATGGTATGCATGTTTCCATGGTCGTATTTCCAAAATCCTTCACAATAGTCATGTGTACTCCTCTACAACATAGAATTAAGGCATACTACTCCCCTTCCCATAGCTAAGACACTCATTTTATCTACATTCCCTCCCTTTGTGACTTGTCATTCACCCACACCCCTTAATGTACTTTGGTTATATGCATGGGAAATTTCTATGATTATTAAATCATATAAGGCCCTTAAAACCTCACCCATCCATGGAGTCTCAGCCCCCCATTCTCATTTTCACCATTTCCATCTACAACCCATTTATTTTTATTAGTGTATTTAAATAATTACATTGATAGGTCTTCTAGCCTAAAAATATGCAACTTATAAACGCAGGCATATCAACCCCAAAACATAACACATACCTACTTGGGTACATTTTGGCTCACCGACCTAAATCCACATTTATATACTATACACATTCCAGGGGTTGAGTATGGGGTGTTACATTGACCTCTCCCTTATTTAGGCATTGTCATTAGTGTGATATATATGCACATATATACATGATTGATCATTTAAAAGGATGAGGGTAATCTTTCCTCATCACATCCTTACGCTCACATGTAGTATCTTCAATACTAAAATGCGTCCATTGCACCTTTACCAAGGTGATGGCTCAATTCCATAGAACTTTGACTTTCTTGTCGAAGATTAATACTAGTTGAACCTAAAAGTCTCCCTCAAGCTCCACCTAAATTATGGTCGAAGCAATTACAATGTTAGCATCAACAACATATTGTTTTAGCAATGAAACAAGAAATATATTATGTATATACATGGATGTTGGTAATGCAATCCTATATCCAACTGGGTTGATCCTTTCTACAATATCAAACAATCAATAATATATCATCATTACTTTTTTATAATTTCTGAATTTGCAGGAGTTGTTCCTTACCTTCACCCTCGAGAAGACATGGTCAACAATTCTGAATTGCCTATTTGACCTATTGCTATCGATATAACTTTTCTTTCTATCTTGGCTATCCTTTAAATTTTCTTTAATTTTTTCCACTTTGACTTCCATTTCCATAAGAAAATATAAGCTAATAATGGCCTTATCAACATGACTCTCCCAACTAACTAGTGTGTTTCATTTACTACCATACAAGGCTTCAAATAGGCTCACTTTCAAAGGTGCTTGGTACCTGTTATTATAATCAAACTCTTCCAGGTGAAAGAATTCCTCCCATTTCAATGGTTTTTCCATGACATACATTCTCAAAATATCATCAATGACTTTATTATCTCTTTCTATTTGACCATTTGACTCCAGATAGTATGTTGTACTAAAATCAAAATCAATCCCAAATCCCTTTGAAAATCCTGTCCAAAAATTGGATGAAAAATTGGGATTCCTTTCCAAAATAATCTCCTCTCGCACACCATGCAATCTGATAATTTCCCTCATGTAATTCTTAGCAACATTGAATCCCTTTTGTGTTGAATTTATTAGAATGAAGTGGGAATTCTAGGTGAGTTTATCCACCACAACCATGATGGAATCACGTTGGTTTAATTTTCAAGGTAAATTTATAATGAAGTCAATGAAAATAATTTTCCATAGCCACTCAAGAATGCGTATTGGATGTCATAACTTTGTTCGGTGTCTATGCTTACTTTTAATATTTTTCATTCCAAACACTTGGTTATATAATTAACCATGTCCTTCTTCACACTTGGACAAGTTATTGCTTTATGACTATTGATATTGTGTTTTTATATCTTGAGTTCCCAACACATGGCACTCCACTCATCTCACTTAGCACTAAAATACTCATCCCTAGGAATTCAACAAATTAACACTGCCTTTATACAAAATTACTCCATATTATTCCATCTCATAATCCCTATATTTGAGCTCTATTTCGCCTTGTTGTAGACTACTTTTTATTTCCATGTATTTTTTATCTAGATTCCCAACTTCTAAAATTACAATTCTTAACTCATATTTACATGTGTTTATGGTTGTGGCATTCATTGTATGCGTCCTCCTATTGAGTGCATCAACTACTTTATTTTCCTTTCTTTTTATATGCTTAATTTCAAAATCATAACCAACTAAAAATTGTAGTCGTCTAGTTTATCTGACACTTAAATGTGGTTTTCCAAACAAATGTTTTAACCCACTATGGTATGTTCACAACTCAAACCTCTTCCCCAAGAGACAATATCTCCATGTATTCAAGGAATGTATAATGCTTGACAAATCCAAATCATGAGTGACATAATTCTTTTTGCACCCCTTGAGATTCATGGATTCAATACATATTACAAGTTCGTTCTACATGAAAAATCATCCATGTGCTTCTTTACATGCATCTGTGCACACGATAAAATCTTAATATAGGTCAAATATCCTCAATATAGGTGCATTTGTGATCTAGGTCTGGGTGTGACGAAGGACCCTTTCAAGACCTTTTATTTTGGTGATGTATCAAATTGCATTTTTAAAAGAACATAAATGAATACATCTGCAGGTTGTAAAGAAGAGGAACACGACAATCATCAACACATGAAAACATAAGTCGTTGATAATGGAGTTCGTCCAGAAAGGACTACGTCTCTGAGCCCTAGTGTCAAGATGGTGTAGGAAACTGCATTAAGTGTTGCAATAGTGATGATGTACATAGAGATGATGTCACTACCATACAAGGAAAATTCCCTCATGCAGGAGTGGCTCTAAGATATGTTCAACTATAGGAAGTCTCAGTCAAACAACTCCTATCAATATGACATAAACTCATGCATGATGAGAATCCCGCCAACATGGCATAACAGGGATCTCAATGCAAACATGCTTGACAATAACATGAGTATCCCATCAACATACAACAAAGGTATCTCAAAACACAACATGATGAATCATGACAACAAGTACATCACACATATGATTCCACATTACATCAAGTAGGAATCATGAAACATGTATGAAAACAAGATCCCACATCAAACATCAAACGAGATTCTATGCAACACAATCCATAGCAAAATAGGTACATGAATACATTGCATATACCTCACAACTAAGGGTCATCTAAGGAAGCAGATGTCAAACTGCTGAAGCTATTTGTGCCATTGATCTCACAACATCAATCGCATGAAAATGGTTGCTCAGACATGAATGTTGACACCTGCACTACAATTAGAAAAGTGGATGAAGAATAGACTGCACAAATGAGAAATTTGAATGCACAATCAGATTTGTGGTGTCGCATAGTGAAAAATCAACTCTCAAATTTCTAAATTCTGAGAAATTGAGAATCTGGTACTCAAGGGATCTTTTAGATTCCCCTTAGGTTCCTCAAAGTTTCTACTCCATAGGTCAACTGGAAATCTACAACTCCAAAGGTGAATCTAACCTCGCCATTGTGATCCCTTTGGAAAACCATAAAGAACAACTATAAACTTGACTATATTCCAACATGGAGAAATGTTACCTCCTCGGGAAAATTGCAAGGATCATGGTTCCGCTCCCTGTTTCTACAACAATCATGGTTCCACCTGCATACTAAAAAATGGCCGAAAAATGTAGAACTATGATGGATAAATGGACAGTGTCATTGCATTCGTGGCATTGAGAAGTGCTGAAACCATATAAAATTTGTCAAATTCTGACAAAGTGAAATTTCGCCCCTCCTACAAAATTCTACCTTGAACTGCGTGCATTTCCTTCCACCCCTGGGCGCACTGACAAACTGTGTTTAAATAAAACATGGGTGGTGTATTTTCCCAAGTGACCATTAGCTGAGTTGGTTAAGGATTTTTTTAATAGGGAGGATCGGGCGGTCAAGCCCTGTCTCCTCCTTTTTTTATACATCACAACTATTTTCTTTTTAAATTAAGAATTTTTTTTTTTTTTTTTTTTGGGTCAAGCCTGCCTTGGGCGGCCCACCCACTGTACCTTCGCTGCTCCATGCATTAACTTCAATGGATGTGTTGGGGCTAGGTCTATGCCCCAAGAGCCAACCCATCCAATATGTAGTCATTCTGTTTGATGAGAGGGACAATTGTGGGGTTGCAGGGTTCATGGTCGCCCACCCCCATTTGATTAAGTTGTTCCATGGGTGAGGGAGGAGGAGGGGGTTAGGGTCCGCCCCTCCATAACTATGTTGAATGGCGCGGATAAGGAGTGGTGGGGTTGGTGGCCCACCGCTCTTTTTTTTTTATTAACATAACAAAAATGGGTCGTTTTTAAAAATTATGTTTTTAAGCCATAAGAGTATTTTTAACGAGGCCACGATTTCTCCTAGAATCTAGCTAGATTTGGCCAAATTCCATCCGCCAAAAAAGTGAAAATTGTGTCCTTGTTAAACCTACCCAGTTATCAAAAGTCAACCCAACAACTTCCTCTATCTTCCTCATTCGGACTCGAAATGACAAACTGTTCAGACCACTGTGATCAGGATGATGCGATATACAACCTGAACTTGGTTCAGGAAACTTCTAAGCACTAAGATTTTTTAGCCTCCATCAGTCCTCTTTATCTTGTGTCTCTCTAGAGCCACCTAGATCAATCCTCCCCACCAAGGAGCTTTTGGTCCTCCAAAAGCATCAACTTCTATAAACTATATGCAAATGTCTAAAAAGGCACATCCTTTGAAGACCCCTTCACCTATCGTTCTTTGGAATCAGGATGCAAATGCCACAATTGCACCGTCGCAATGCAAATGTCTGAAAATTCACATCCTTTGAAGACTCCTTCACCTGTCATACTTCAGAATCATGATGAAAATGAAACACTTTCATTGTTGCATAGCAAATGTCTGCAAGGCATGTCCCTTGAAGACTCCTTCACCTGTCGTACTTTGAAATCAGGATGAAAATACCACACTTGCCACTGTCGCAATGTAAATGCACTCAAATGTGACCAATCATGACCCAAGTGTCCCACAATTGCCATGGGTTTATAACACGTACTCGATGGTCAAGTTTACATGAAGATGGACATAATACCCTAGCTATGAAAACAAGGCCAACATATCATTGTTGCTTCAACAAGTGATGGAAAAATCATCATCATCGCAACACATGATTTACAACAATAAGGACAAACAATGTATTTATTTAACAAGTGATGGAAACACAACATCACTTTTAGGGTGTAAAAATGCAATTGAAAATAAGACTAGACATCATTGTTGCTTAGCAAGTGATGGAAACACATCATAACGATTACATTTTAAAATGCAACAAATGATTTACAAAAGTGCAACCATGAAACAATAACATATCTAGAAACCATTTTTCACTTATCGCTGTGAATGGGTCACCTCCTTGTGGTGGCTTTGCTTGTTGGACCATTGTTTCACCTGGTTCATGCATCGACGCTTTGTCTATAAGGGGCTACTCTTGATGGAGCCTCCAACAAGTGGCTCTTTGAGGGCCGTTTCTGTCGCAACGACTGCAATACATCTTCTTCCTATAGATTTTCTTAACTTATTTCTTTACATGCTATTGAGAGGGTCTTTCACACCTCATCCTTTTTTGTGTTGTCATTCTTCTCCAACACTTAGAAAATATATGGTTATGTAATCCAAATAAGGTACCTGTTTTTCAATTCCATGTTCTACGTTCATCTCTAACAACATGATTATAACCACAATGAACATTCAAATATCAAAACTAGTTATACCTTCCCTTATTGTCTCTGATGTCAGTATGGTGATGAAAGCTTGCCTAAGCTCTCTCCCTACAATGGGCATTGTCGTGGGGTGATGGGGATGTGTTCTCATCATTCTCTTTCCTCAATGATTACGATGATGTCTCGAACAACTCTAACACCTTCGAGCATTCTCCTTTAGTGTATCTCTAGCCTGCAGATTGATGCTTATGCACAACCTTCAAAGGTTGAGTTATGCCTTGGTTATTAACACCAAGTTCTTTTTCCTCCTCTTGCCTCATCCTGGTAAGGAGCCTCATGTTTGTCCCTATAATTGGGATATCCAAATATCCAACAGAAATCATACTATGTGATGATGAAACCGAAAGGGAATCAACATCTTTTATATCCTCCATCGACTTGGAAAGAACTAATGAGGGTTTCTTGTCACCTGTTGATAGTGGTTTGCTAACTTTCATGGTGCATTCCCCAACTTCCTTTCTGACATACCCAAGTCCTGTTCGACATGGTAATTCATCTACTTTGATGAGTTTAACAATGCCTTGGCCATTGATGCCCAAGCCTTCTACTTCATACACCATTCCCTTCAACAGTTTGGAGCCAATTCCTATGGTATGATTTTCAAAAATAGTGAAATCATCATCAGGGCGCATACGAATTTGGAGAACTACCTTTTACCTCACATGGGTCATTATAATAATATTGATCATTGTTACATTGTTACATCATTGCTACATTAATATTGATCATGGTTGACCATTATAAACCATGGTCAACAATGGTTGGTGTTACATTAATGTTAATGACAATATTACACTAATGGTTGATTTAGGTTGATTGGGTTTGTTGAATTTTCCTTATGCCCTAGATTTGGTAAGAGGTAATCACCACATAGACACAGTAGAAGCCCCCAACTACCTAACACTTTTCACAACTGAAATCTTCAGTAGTGAAATAAATACATAGGGATTTGAGCCAAAAGCTCAATTATTTTATTAATCCATGAATAAAAGAATCATGGGGCTCACATACAAGGGATCATGGCCCTCAATCACTAGTACAACAAATATAAATAGTATACAAGTTAGGGCTTGCAATCCGATACTTTGTATGTGCAATCTACCTAGAAAAATGGACAATAACAAGAACTCAACTTAGTTGTTAATGTGGCCATTTTACATCAACACTTTCAGTACACATTTTATTGACACTTTCCAGGTCCTTTTGCTACTTTGATCACAAATAAATGCCCCTCTATCTACCAGATCCCACAGTGTATTTTCTCCTTCATATGCATTATACATCAGCTATAAAAATATTAGGCCCTCGCAATGGATCTTTCCCTTACACCACTATATATTAGCCTACAAAAAACATATTTTTTATAATTTCATTTTGAATAGACTTCTTCAGGAACCCTTCTTAGAAGCAGTCAAAATGTACAAGCCTATGTTTACTCAACCATACATGACATTGAGTTATCCATAAATCCTACATAGAGACAAGAAACTCCTCACTAGAGATTTAGGGCTTGGGTTACTTACTCAGTCCTAGAAAACCTACTTGATCCACTTACCAGTAGGCATTGTCAATTTTACTAGGCACTCTTAAGGTCACATATTTTATTCAAACCTTATACATTTTTCCATTGGCTTCCATGCCCTTATCTATTCTCTCCTTTTAGGCTAGTTTTCCTACTAGTCTCAACTTACCTAGCATGGCCTACTGTGGCCCTAACCAGGGAATCTTGAGCCCATGTTTAGCCACAGATTCACCCTCGTTCTCCTCAAATTACATAGATCTCGATGGAATATTGTTTAGCATCATAACTTAGCATATTGACTAGTACCAATGCTTCCTTTTGAGTTTGAATGTGACTTGGATCCACCCTTGAATATATCACGAACCATAGAAAAATATTTCGTATCTTCCATACTTCATCCATCAGCTATTGTTTCCATCTTACTGGCATGGTGATCCACATTCGGGTGTGACGAAGGACCCTTCCAAGACCTTTTACTTTTGTGATTTGTTAAATTGCATCTTTAAAAGAACATAAATGAATACATCTGCATGTTGTAAAGAAGAGGAACATGATAATCATCAGCAACATAAAATTAAAGACGTTGATAACAGAGTTCGTCCAAGAGGGACTACATCTTCGGGCCTCGATGTCAAGATGGTGTATTCCATTGCATTAAGTGCTACCAACAGTGGTGATGTACATAAGAGGTGATGTCACTATCATACAAGGAAAATGCCCTCATGCAGGAGTGTCTCCAAGAGATGTTCCGCTACAAGAAATCTTAGTAAAAAAATGGCACCTATAAGTATGACATAAAACTCATGCATGGTGATCATCCTGCCAACATGGCATAAAAGGGATCTCAATGCAAATATACATGGTGACAACATGAGTATCCCATAAACATGACGATAAAAGGGATCTCAAACAAAACATGACAAATCATGACAACAAGTACATCACATAGATGATTCTGCATCACATCAAGAAGGATTCATGAAAACAAGTAAGAAACAGGATCCCACATCAAACATCAAATAGGGTCCTGTGTAGCACAATGCATAGAAAAACAAGTGCATGAACACACTTCATATACCTCACATCCTGGGGCCATCTGAAGAAAAGGGTGTCAAGCTGCTAAAGCTATTCATACCATCGATCTCACAGTGTTGAATCTCATGGAAATGGCTTCTCGCACATGAAAGCTAACACTTGCACTCCACGTAGAAAAGTGGCCCAAAAATGAAATGAGTAAATGGAAAATATGAACACAACATCAGTTTTTTGGCGTCGAAGAGTGCAAAATCAACTGTCAAATTTTTTAATTTTGAGAAAATGAAAATCTGGGGCTTAAGAAATCTTTTAGATTCCTGCAGATTCCTTAAAGATTCCATCTTCTAGTTACTTTGCAAATATGCTGCTCAAATCAGGGAACTAATTGTGACATCGGGTTCGTGTCACCGAAAGGTGTAATATCGACATAAAGTTTGTCCAATTTGGACACTACAAAAATTTCACCTTCCTGGAAATTTCACCCAGTCATGGTTCCACCTACAATAAATTACTTAAAAAAATAATGTTGTCTCGATTTTTGTACCCACTCCTAGTTCCTCCATCCTATGGGTGCACTGAAAAATGAGTTTTATAAAAACTTATGGGTGGATATTCACAAGTGGGGTTGGTAGGCACAATGGTTAATTATAAGCGTTCATTGAGGAGGGGTCGGTTGGTCAAACCTTGCCCCTCCATTTTTTTACACATTCTAGTTTTTCTGAACAACCACATGTATATTTTTCTTTTTGTTGGGGGATGGGTCCACATTGGATGGCCCACCCCTTAACTCCGGCATAACCTCATGTTAAATGGTTGGCGCATTTGTTTTAACACCAAATGGAAGCGTTGTTGGTGTATAAATGGAGGGCACGGTTGGTGTGTTAATTTTGGTTGGTGGTTTGATGGTTGTACCATGGGTTATGGAGGAGGTGAAATGGGGCTGTTGCATAGTGGTGGGCCAGCCCACATGGTTGGTGTAGGCTCCATACTTGCTGGTGTCCGATTCATATGACATACAGTATAAGGTTGGGGGGGTGTGGGTTGGGTCAACCGGAGGTGGCCCGTGCGCACCCCATATTATGTTTAATGTGCGTATGAGGGATTGGTTGGAACAGGGGGTTAATGGCCCATCAATCCTTTAATATATATATATTTTTTTATGTAGTTTAGGTTCGACGGCAGTGGCGGGGATCATGGCCCGCCACAATTTATATATATATATCTACAAATTGACTGAGCCTTGACATTAAATAGTCATTTTAATTTTTTCCAAAAATAAGGGATATTGGGCATTTTAATGAGGCCACAATTTTTCCCGTCTTCGGGAGCCAGATTCGAATGTCAAGGCTCAGTCAATTTGTAGGACACTTAAACATGGCCCACAACCCAACTTTGACCAAAACTTTGACTGGCTTGTTCTCCCTCATATGAGCTCGGATTAAGAAATCGTTCACACCGTCGTGATTAGGACGACGAGGTATATGCTTTGGTATTGGTTCGAAAGCATTCTCTCACTTTGATTTTCGAGCTTCCATCAACTCTCTTTGTCTTATGTGTGTCGTTAGAACCACCTAGATCACATGGTTCAAATAATATTGACGTTGTGACATTTCCTTGGAATCAATGTTAGTCGTCAACATGCCTTACTCTATACTCAACCTTCTAGAATTGGTCATGATTCATTCCTCCCTTCCTTGCAATCAAACAATAGAACTCGTGGCCTCTAAAAGGGAAACACTCATCTTCCTCACACTAGCTCTGATTCCTTTCTCGGATCTATGTCTCCTTAGGGAAATCGATCACCTCAAGTCCATCGTGCTTGAGCTACATTGAACCTATTCCTCGTTTCATACTCTATTTATCCTTTTCCTTTTGGGTTACTTAGGAAACCTATATACTTAAGGTTTTCACTTCTCAATCCTTAAATATAAATAATTATTTAATTTATTTATGTCATAAACCCAAATCTTGGGACCAAAACCCCACTTTTGGCTAAACTTCCCAACCCAAAACTGTTGGTAGGTGTCCTAGAAAATACCTTCTGAGCTAGCAAAAAATCGAACACTCCCACCTAGTGAGTAAGGTATTTCCTTCATGCTTCCATGTCTATGAATTTCCTTGCATGCTCATGACCATCCTAGCATGATTCATGACTTTCCTTCTATAGACATACTTATCTTCATATGTGGCATGACTTCTTTGTACTAGGGATAGATTTTTCTTGCATAGTGAATGATTATGCTCACATGCAACATGGCTCTTCCAACGTGATTGATGATTGTATTGATAATATATACAACTTTCCTTACACCGCCATGAATTTTCTCTCATGATTCATGATTGTTGTTACATAGCTTAATGTTTTTTTTGTCCTGTTTAAGCTTGAAGATTCAAACTTCCATAGGGAAAATCATAATCCTTCGCAATCTTCCTTTGAAGGTAGACTCCCTTTGAGTCTACACAACCTTCATTGGCTTACTCTGCTTCCTCGAGGATACTTTTATCCATGTGCTCTTCAAAGTAGCTTTGGTACCATGTTGAACTTTCCTTAGTCCCTAGATCTAGTGTAGGGTTAAACACACACAAAGAGACACTAGAAAGCCACAATTATCTAGCACTTTGCACAATGCAAACCTTCAACAGTGAAATCAATGCAAAAGAATTTGAGCACAAAGCCCAATTATTTTATTAGTCCATTAATAAAATAAGCTTTTGGCTCCCATGCCACGGATCATTTCCATCAATCAATAGTGCATCTATTATACAGAGTATAGAAGTTAGTGTTTGCAATGTACAACTTCAAATCTCCAATATGCCCAGAAAAATAGATAAGAAAAAGAACTTACTTATTGATGTATCCCTTCTATATTAGAGCTTTCAAATACACATTTTTCTTGAAAAATGGTAGGTCATTTTCAACCTTTGATGACAAAAGAATACTTCTTTGTTCACTAGATGCTCATGGTGTATCAAACCCTCACAATGGATATTGTCCTTCAGACCACTGCATATTAGCCCACGAGATATTATTGTCCATAATTATTTTTTGAACATACTCTAGAAATCCTTCATGGAAGCATCCAATGCATCCATTCCTTTATTTACTCGTCCCTACATGGAAATGTCTTAACCCTAAAGTCTACACAGAGATAAGAACTTCCTCATTGTATCTTTAGGGCTTGGACTACTTACTTAACACTAGTGGATGTTGGGTATACCCTTATCCAACTTGATCCACCTACTTCCAGTTATCATTTTTCTCAACCACTCTTAAGGTCAGGGAATTTTTTATAGACCTTATACCTCTATCCATTAGCATGCATGGCCATATCTATATTTTTTAGGCTAGTGGACCCACTAGTCTTGACTTTCCTAATATGACCTACTGTGGCCCAAACCAAGGAACATTGAGTGGACATTTAGCCACAAATATAGCCTCGGTCTCCTGAGATTACAAAAATATAGCCTTGGTCTCCTGAGATTACACAAATATGGATGGAATATTATACATCATAACTCTACCTATTGAATAGTACTAGGGCTCTGAGCTAAACTTGACTAGCACTTGGATCCACCCTTAGCCAGATAATAAACCATAGGAAAATATTGTAGAACACACAGAACTCATTTGTCAGCTATTGTAGCCATCATACTAGCATGATTCAAATAATATTGATTTTTTTTCCATTCTTTGGCACCAAAGTCAGCCATCAACAAGCCTTACTACAAACTCAAACTTCATAATAGGTCACAATTTAGACCTCTCTCTCTTGCATTCAAACAATAGAACCCTCAGCCTCTCGAAGGGAGCCATTGATCGTGCACATGTAGGCTTTCATTCATCTCTTAGATTTGCATCTACCTAGGGCAACCAATCACCTCAAGTAAATTCCATCGTACTTGAGATGAATTAAACATGTTCTTAGGTTCCTCCTTCATTTATCCTTTTCCTTTAGGGTTACTCAGGAAACCTGTAGACTTTGGGTTTTTTATTCTAAACCATTAGGAATAATTAATTATTTACTTTTAGGTCCTAAAAAAACATCTTGGGTCCATAACCCAACTTATGGGTAAATTTCCCAACCAACAACGTTTGGTGGTTGTCCTTGGGAATACCTTCTAAGCTACCCAAAATGACAGTAGGGTTAACAATGGTTAACAATGTTGAATATGTTTGAAGAGAATTGATAACTATAAGTCAAGGAAGACCTTGGTTGACCTCAATTCACCATGATTGAGAATGTTTAACATAGTTGACCATTTTTATATAGTTGCAATAACATTGCATTACTGTTGACCAAGGGTAACCATGGTCAACCTTACATTAATGTTACATCAATGTCAACTAATGACTACATTAATGGTTGAATTGAGTTTACATGGTTGACCATGGTTGAAGAGTGTTGGCCGTTTTTGGTTTAGGTTTACCATTTTTGGTCCAGGTAGACCACATTTGACCTTAGTTTAACATGCCTGACAATGATTACCATGGATGACCACGGTTGATGAGGTTGATCGAGAGTGAAGATTTTTTACTATGGATTAGCATGGTTGAATGAGTTTTTCCATGGTCAATCATAAATATAGTAATGTATCTATGTTAAATTAATCTAGCAATGTAACATTGAGGTTTTCAATTATTGTACTTCTAAAGTAATGCTAATAAAACTTGATATAAAATTAATGTTGATGTTAATGTTACATTAACATTACAAAAATGGTTTCATTACAAGTTGAAGAGGGTTGACAAGGTTGATTTTGGTTGAAGATGGTTGACGATCATTAATTGATACAACCCAGGGCTAATGGAGGTATAATGCTTAAACCGACTAAGCCATGGTTTATCGAGGTAACCCATGGTATATCAAGGTAGCCCATTGTTGATCGAGGTTGGCCTTGCTCAATTATGGTTGGTTATGATTTTCATTGTTGATGAAGGATAAATAAGAAAGATTATAGTTGATTTTGGTTAGTACGATTGATGCTGGTTTACCATGGTTGACCCTAGCTAACTATTTTCAACAATGGTTGATGATGATTACCATGATTTACTCAAGATGACAATGGTTGACCTTGATAATAATGTTTGAAAATTTTGATAATGTTTAACCATTTTACTATGATAAATTATGATTAGAAATGATTGAATATGGTTAACCATGGATGTCCATATTTTATCATGGTTAATGATGGTTGACCATGGTTAGGCATGATGACCATGCTTTGACATGTTAACCATGTGTGGACATAGGTTGACATATTTTTCCATGGTTGACAATACTTTTCTATGATATATTTTGGTTTCCCATGTTTACAATGGTTCACCATATTCATCGATAGAGATATTGGTTGATTGTGTGTGACAGTTCTAGCGATGCTTGACCCTTATTGGCTATTAGAAGTGGAGTGGATAGAGAATGTGTTGTTCTATGTTTATGGTTGAATATAGATGACCATAGTTGATCATGGCTAACCAAGTTGACCATGGTTGATAATGGTTGACCGTGGTTGACTATGGCTAACTAAGGTTATGTATTGTTGAACATAGGTGATAATAACTGACAATGTTTGAACATCTATGGCCATGAATAAATTTGTTTAATCATGGTTGACAATATTTGAGAGTCTCAAACATGGTTGAATATGATCAATATATAGTCTATTGTGCATGGACAAGGTTCATCAAGGTTGCCATTGATTACTCTAGATGACTATGGTGAACCATGGTTGGCCATGATGCCCATTTTGACTATAGTAACCATGTTTAATAATGTTTCCCATGGGTGACCACTACTAACCATGCTCACCATGGACACAATTATTGAAAATGGGTTGACCATATTTGACCTTAATTTAGTATGTGTTCACAAGTTACCTCTGGTGTATGATGTTCGGTTATTGCTAACTAAGGTTGATTATTGTTGACTATGGTTGACTATCATTGACATATTATTTAGTAATTTTGATTAAGGTTGACCATTGTTGACTATGGATGACCGTGTTTGATGAGGTTAACATGAATTATGAAATATGATTATGGTTGACCATGGTTTACAATATTGATGAGGATTGACCGTGATTGACCAAGGGTTGTTAAGCACTAACCATAACCATGGTAGGACATCAGTGACAAAGATTGACAGTGATCAATTATAATTAACTATGGTGATGAGCCCCAAATTGGGTAACTTATTGAGCTCATTTTGTCTAATTATCCTAGTTCAATCCTTGTTCAATCCTCCATTTTTCATAGATTATGCATTATTTTTTAGTATGTTTATGTCATTTGAACGAATAAGGGTGGTCACTCTTCCTAGGTGGCTAACAAGTGCTTATTTCAAGTTTTTGGACACATGTTGGAGCAAAACCGAGCAATCATGGGCTAGGTGACAGCCAAGCTTGAGGTGAGGATTCGTAGGGGGGTTGTCTCTGACATTAAATAGCCCTTCCTCGAGATCTCCACCCTCAACTCCGAGCTCACAGGCCACCAAAACGGATCTTGAAGGCAGCCAAGTAGATTTTGGAAAAGGGACTGTCTACTAATAGTTGGGACAGCCAAGTCCCTTAGATTTAGGAGGCCTGCTAGGGCCCTCATGATGTATAAATGAGAAGGCCTCAGCCTTCATAAGGGACTTTTGAAACCATGGCATTTTTTTTGCACTATAGTGTTGTCACTTTCAACTCATTTTCTTGTAGCCATTTTGGCATAACTTTTGACTGATGACTATTTTTTGATAATGATAAGCATTCCTATTTTATATCAGCATTGAGTTCTCTATAGGAGCCATAGCTCTCAGGGTTGGGCCCAACCTGAGAGCCAGGGGCCTCCTTTATGTACTGTTATCTTTCCTTTATGCATCGTTGTTTTTTCCTTTTATGCATTTGCAAAAGTATTTCTGTTAGGCTGATTAAATTGTGTTGATTAACTAGGTCACTATTTATGGTTAGAAATGCTTCAGATGTTTAGAATAGGTTGGTAGGATAACAACAGGGAAAAATCTTCTGAAAAAGGGAAAACAAACACCTTTGGTTTCATCTCTCCCTCATTGGATCAGGGGCTAGAATTGAAGTAAGCTTGCTGTCCCAAACAAAAACACTATTTTTTCTTTGCCATGCAATCTCTAGTGTACTGTTTTCATTTGCAGAAGTTGGTTACATGTTCAGATCTTTGAAATTTTTCATTGCATAGTTGATATATATGGTTCCCTTTCAAATAAAGCTGCTATTCATTCACTTTATTGTTAGCTAGATTAGATTAACTAGGACTTTGATTACTTGCAAGTCTTTATTGGTTCAGTTGGAAGTACACGGTGCAGAGCATCTCTACCACTTTGTCATCCACCCAAGCTTCATCAGAGCCATCTGTTCCATCTCCAAACTGGGTTTCCCGTCTCACATTTGTTCTCTTGCCCACGTAACCCTACCTCTTTTTGTGCAACCATTGTTTCAGCCTTCTTTGATCCAATTCAGCCATCTACACCTTCTCCCCACTCCATCCACCAGTCCCTGGGCCACTTTAGACCCATATCCTATCTCCATACCCATTCCTTCATCTTCCCTCACTCATCCATCCTCCAAAATCCCATTTCTAAATGTCCTGTAGAAATTTCTGAACATCATGTAGAAATTCCTAAACATCCTGTAGAAGCCTTGCAGACTTCCTGTAGAAGCTCACAAATGAGGTTTCTTGATAGAAAAACTTTGTGAAACTATCTGGAAGGGTGTTAGGGACTGCTTAGACCCTCTCTGAACCTTCTCGACCTCTTCCAAGCATTTCTCCTCATTGATCCACCCCTTCACAGTCAAGAACAGTGAAAGCCTATGCATGATGAAACTGACGACTTAATCAAAAATACAAAAAGATGTTTTCTTCATATAGAGGTAGTCTTTTCACATCTATTTTACCTTCATGGAAGTAATGGCATTTCTTTTAGTGGCTTGCATTCTCTTATTTGCATCAGTAGGACTAGCTGGAAGAATTAGGGTTTGCTAGGGTTTGCGCTTTCCTTCAGTTTCTCAATCTCTTTTTGCAAATAGATTAACTTCCTTTGAGACTAGATTCCATCCATCAGTTAACAAGCTTCTTCTCAAAGCACATAGAAGTTGGCTTGAGCCCCTAGCGGACTTGTGCCAGCAGACCAAGTGACAACTGCGGCAAGATCTAGTACTTGTGTATACAACACCGTCGCTTCCAAATTTGTTACGAACTACCGGGTTGATAAAAGTAAAGAAGGGAGTCCGAGGAGTTGCAGCATTATTGCTGCAATACTGAAGCTCACCACTCTTTTTGGCATCGTTGCCGGGGATCAAACCCGGTCACCTCTCCAAAGCAAAAAGAAAAGCGGAAGAGGGATCCTTCCATTTATTTTAAGGCGAGAAGAAGCAGAAGGATTAAAATTGGTAGACCAAAGGAGAAACAGTCCAAAGAACCAATTACAGTTTAAGACACCCCATCCAAACAAAAGACACCCTTAACATATGAGCGGGGAAGCCCGAAGACATCCACATGGAAGGAAAGGATGGAGAAATTGAACTCGAAGACCTCTCTACAAGATGTCGAGGCTGCTCTACACGAAACATTGGCTAGGCTGAAAGAGACTGAAAAGATGGAGGAAAAAGCAGCCAAGTCATCACAGGAGGAAGAGAAGGCCGATACCATTATGGAACCAAGCCCCCAGCCCAGCTTGGGCTCTTATTATAATTTCTTAGAGGCCGGGAAAATCATTCCTCAAGAATTCACAGTCCCACTTTTCCTAGCACTAGATGAAGAAAGAGTAAGGACCCACACTTGGATGAAGATCGCTAAATCCAAGGGGGTGGTAGATATAGGTCCTCTAGAGGAAAATCTCAAGGAGGCCAAAAGAGAATTGGCACAGGTACGACATGTGGAGAGCTACCAGCAGGCCAAGCTACGAGAAGAGAATGAGCTTCTTAGACCGCAACTACAGCTACAAGGACAGACAAAAGAAGATAGGCCTCACCTCTTGGAAGAAAAATAGCAACAAGAGGAGGCGACAGCAACCAAAGACACCACAGAAGAGCCTCAGGGAAAAGAAGGAATGCAAGCTGAACTTGAGGCACTAAACCGGCAATTATAGGAAAGAGAATTGCAAGCAGGCCTAGAGATACAATCTCTAAAACATCAGATACAAGAGAAGGAGGCCCAACTGGCCCCAGTTGGGCAATGGAAGCTCTGCAATGTAGGTAGCCAGCCAAATCCTACGCCCTATACCTCAGGGATCAGTGGTTGCAATTTTAGATCAATACGTTGGCACAGAGGTGTATCACTCAAATCCAAAACCCCCAACAATTCATGGTTTTATGTAACAATAGTTCGTCAGAAGACAAGGCCAGGCTATCAGAGTTCTACCTTCATAATTTGGCCCTTCCCAACATGACCTCGTGGGACCCCAACACAGAAGTAGGGGACATACGGCTTATGGAAATGACCTCATGGCTAAGCCATGAAGAAAAGAGAGCGACAGAGGTCAGAAATGTCATGGACTAGGAACTACAGGAACCACTGCTGATTAGACCAGAGCCAGGGGACCCCTTAGCATTGATATCCACCCACCAGAACCTAGCAACCGACTCACAGGCCCTATTAGAGTGCATGGATCAGCAGGCTCAGGCCATAGCACACTTTGAGGATATGGAGCGACTATTGGGGGACAATTGTGTTCATGCTTGCACCCGTAGGTGGAACACATTGTCCACAACCTCAAAATCAGGGAATACCACACCCCAACTAGAATGAGGGAGGCCTTGCCACGAGTGCCTCTCTACAAAAGGTCTATGCAGAATCTTTAGGCCAGCTGGATAGGCCTCAAGTTAAGTCCACCTTTGCTTTTGGGGTTGTTAGAAGGAGGCACATAAGAAGAAGAGCATAAGCAGTGGGAAGAGGTGGAAAGGAAGGCCGGATTCCATGACAGTGGAGAATATATTACTTCATAAGCCTGGGATGTGATGGAGGTGATCAGAGCAATTAAGGACGAGGAGCTGGACTAGTTGCTCAGAGGATGAGCAACCCATTTAGCAAGGGGTAATGATGAGCCCCAAATTGGGTAACTTATTAGGCTCATTTTGCCTAATTATCCTTGTTCAATCCTTGTTCAATCCTCCATTTTTCATAGATTATGCATTATCTTTTAGTATGTTTATGTCATTTGAACGAATAAGGGTGGTCACTCTTCCTAGGTGGCTAACACGTGCTTATTTCAGGTTTTTGGACACATCTTGCAACAAAACTGATCAATCATGGGCTAGGTGACAGCCAAGCTTGAGGTGAGGATTCATAGGGGTGTTGTCTCTGACATTAAATAGCCCTACCTCGGTATCTCCACCCTCAACTCCGAGCTCACAGGCCACCAAAACGGATCTTGAAGGTAGCCAAGTAGATTTTGGAAGAGGGACTGTCTACGAATAGTTGAGACAACCGAGTCCCTTAGAATTAGGAGTCCTGCTAGGGCCCTCATGATGTATAAATTAGAAGGCCTCAGCCTCCGTAAGGGACTTTTGAAACCATTGCATTTTTTTTGCACTATAGTGCTGTCACTTGTAGCTCATTTTCTTGTAGCCATTTTGGCATAACTTTTGACTGATGACTATTTTTTGATAATGATAAGCAGCCCTATTTTATATCAGCATTGAGTTCTCTATAGGAGCCATATCTCTCAGGGTTGGGCACAACCTAAGAGCCAGGGGCCTCTTTTATGTACTGTTATCTTTCCTTTATGCATCGTTGTTTTTTCCTTTTATGCATTTGCAAACGTATTTCTGTTAGGTTGATTAAATTGTGTTGATTAACTAGGTCATTGTTTATGGTTAGAAATTATTCAGATGTTTAGAATAGGTTGGTAGGATAAAAATAGGGAAAAAGCTCCAGAAAAATGGCCAACAAACACCATTGGTTTCACCTCTCCCTCATTGGATCAAGGGCTAGAATTGAAGTAACCTTGCTGTCCCAAACAAAAACAGTATTTTTGCTTTGCCATGCAATCGTTAGTGTATTGTTTTCATTTGTAGAAGTTGGTTACATGTTCAGATCTTTGAAATGTTTTGTTGCATAGTTGATATATATGGTTCCTTTTCAAATAAAGCTATTGTTCATTCACTTTATTGTTAGCTAGATTAGATTAACTAGGACTTTGATTACTTGCAAGTCTTTATTGGTTCAGTTGAAAGTACACGGTGCAGAGCATCTCTACCACTTTGTCATCCACCCAAGCTTCATCAGAGCCATCTATTCCATCTCCTAACTGGGTTTCCCATCTCACATTTGTCCTCTTGCCCACGTAACCCTACCTTTTTTTGTGCAACCATTATTTCAACCTTCTTTGAGCCAATTCAGACATCTACACCTTCTCCCCACTCCATCCACCAGTCCTTGGGCCACTTCAGACCCCTATTCTACCTCCATACCCATTCCTTCATCTTCCCTCACTCATCCATCGTCCAAAATCCCATTTCCAAACATCCTGTAGAAATTTCTGAACATCGTGTAGAAATTCCTGAACATCCTGTAGAACCCCTACAGACTTCCTATAGAAGCTCACAAATGAGGTTTCTTGATAGCCAAACTTTTTGAAACCCTCTCGAAGGGTGTTAGGGACTCCTTAGACCCTCTTTGAACCTTCCCGACCTCTTCCAAGCATTTCTCCTCATTGATCCACCCTTGCACAGTCAAGAACAGTGAAAGCCTATGCATGATGAAACTGACGACTTAATCAAAAATACAAAAAGATGTTTTTTTTAGATAGAGGTAGTCTAGACACATGTATTTTACCTTCATGGAAGTAATGGCATCTCTTTCAGTAGCTTGCATTCTCTTCTTTGCATTAGTAGGACTAGTTGGTAGAATTAGGGTTTGTTAGGGTTTGCGCTTTCCTTCAGTTTCTCAATCTATTTTCGCAAATAGATTAGCTTCCTTCGAGACTAGCTTCCAACCATCAGTTAACAAGCTTCTTCTCAAAGCACAAAGAAGTTGGCTTGAGCCCCTAGTGGACTTGTGCCAGCTGACCAAGTGACAGTTGCGGCAAGAGCTAGTACTTGCGCATACCGCACCGTCGCTTCCAAGTTTGTTACGAACTACTAGGCTGATAAAAGTAAAGAAGGGAGTCCCAGGAGTTGCAGCATTATTGCTGAAGTACTGGAGCTCACCATATGGTTTACAACTAATGATGATGTTAACCATGGTTGATCATTTTTGAGCTAGTTGACTATGGTTGAACTTCTTGTCCAATGTTTAACCATGGTTATATTGTTCGACTATGGATTGGATTGTAAGAGCATGGTTGACTATGGTTGAACTTCTTATCCAATGTTTAACCATGGTTATATTGTTCGACTATGGATTGGATTGTAAGAGCATGGCTGACTATGGTCAAGTATGGTTGATTGTGGCTAAACACAGTTGACCATGGTTGGCAATGTTTAACAATATATGACTATGGTTGACCATATTGAGTATGCTTGATATATGGGTTTACCATGTTGACTATGTTTAATAAAGTGGTTGGCCATGGATTTCCATCGATGATCATGGTGGCCATGGTTGATTGTGGTTGATTAATTCTTGGTAGTTTAACTATGGTTGATTGTGGTTGATTGTGTTTTATTTGTTGGATATGTTGACTATGATGACTATGGATGAATATGTTGATTATGTGATGATTTTTACCATGGTCAAGCATATCATAATGGTTGACCATTCTTATGATGGTTGACCATTATGACATTGACAACATATGTCAATGTTTGACCATTTACTTGGTCAAATATGTTTGAACATGTTTGACAATAAGGACCATGTTAATGTATATCAACCATGGTAAACAAATAGCACAATGCATGTGCCATTAGCTTATGCCATATGTTGTTTTGCACATTGCAATCATATTTTCTCTTGTTCACATTGCAGTTATGTTTAATGTTTACCACATTATGATAATGTTGACTAACATAACATTCTAACATTGTTCATCACATTGTGAAGTTGTTTCTTCTTTGTTGTCCAACATATTTTTATATTTTTTGTTGTTTGTCACATGTGATATTGTTTATTGTTCATCACATTGTGACATTGTTTATTTCTTGTTACATTGTAATGAAATTTATTACACGTCACATTATGATGATGCAAATTAGTTGTCACATTACAATGGAATTTTTGGTCTGTCACATTGTAATGGTGTTTGTTGTTTTCATCTTAACATTTACATTTAAAATTCATCACATTACAATGATGTTTATTATTCATCACATTCCAACATAATATGTTGTTCATCATTGTGAAAAAAAAATTACAGCTATAAAATTTATATTGTACATCAAAATGTGACTTCATTTCTTCTTTTTCATATTGTGATGATATTGGTTATCATAACATTATGGAATTGTTCATCACAAGTGACTTTGGTTGTTGTTGGCCATATTTTTCATCACATTATTCACCACATTATGGAATTTTTTATCACAGTATGTCGTTGTTAATAGATTGTCACATTACAATGGAATTTGTTGTTCACCACATTGCAATGACAGATATATTCTCCAAATTCTAGTTTATTTTTTTTTTTCTCATTCCAATGACATTTATATTTCATCACATTGTAATGACATTTGATGTTCATCACATTTCAATATCATTGGTTGTTCAACATATTGTGATGTCATTCATGACAAATAACAAATGACATCAACCATGTTCAACAATGGAATAACATAACCAATAATAAGAAAACATGGTTATATATGGGCAACCATTGTAGACCATATCTATATTTAGGTAACATGCTTAACCATGATCAAGGGATCAACCATGGCCAACCTTGAACAATTCATCAACCATGGTCAAACATTGTCTAAAAAACATTTTTTAGGGGTATAGATTACATTGAGATCACAAAAGAAACGTTTCACATAAACTCTCTCAAATTAAATACATGTGTGTACCTGTCTCTTCTGTCTAATGCCAACCCCTTGATAATGTTTCTCTGCATCTTTCACTTTCGTTACCAAACTGACTGACTCCTCCCTACCTATTTAGGGTCAACATCTCTAGTTTTGAAATCCATATGAATTTGAAATTATATTCCACTCGCCCTTGTGCCCAAAAATCCAAGAACAATGCTTAATTTTCGAAATTTTTAGTTCAAAATTGGGCCCCAAGATCGTCCCTCAATTCATACTACCCCTCCTTCTTGACAATAATTTTTTTTATTTCTTATTTGTTTGGATTAACATATATAATTTGGATGATAATTTTCAACAATGTGTTCGTTGTTCATTGACCTCATTATGAGTTCATAAAAAATGTATTTGTTTTGATGACAATGAACACATTCTTGATCATGATTATTTTTTGTATTATTGTTAGATAATTTGTTTGTTATCACGTTGTGATGCCATTTGATGTTTGATATCATTTGTGTTGAATGTCAAATGATGTAAATATGACGAAAAATGGTTTCAAAATGTATTGAACAACAAAAGATGTTGCAATGTGACAATCAATGAAAATTGTTGTAATGTGATGAATAATGAATTTCATCGTAATTTTAGGAACAACAAATTCTATTGCAATGTGATGAAAAATAAACACCATTGCAATATGACAAAGAGAAAATGTCAATACAATGTGAAAAATATTATTTATTGTTGGAATGTTAGGAACAATAACTGCTATTGTAATGTGAGGGAAAATAAAAACATTTTTGAACATAATTCCTATGCTTGAATCTAGTTGAACATTTACTAAGGTGCTTGAATATCATTAACTATTATTTATCAATGTTTTCTTATAGAATAATTTGGTCAACCATGGTTCCCATGACTAAGGTTCACAATGGAAACCATGTTTACTATCATTGGTGTTGGAATGCATTGACCATCGATATGGGGTGTGCAAATTTTTGACAATGTTTTGAAATGGCTAGTGAATTATTCATGGTTGACAATGCTCTACCTCTTGATCATGGCTGACCATGTTTTCTAAGGTTAAAAATGCTTCACAATGGTTGTCCATACATAACCATGTCTAACCATGGTTGGCTATGTCATTCCATTTTTTAACATGGTTCAAAATGGTTATCTATGGTCGATCATCATTGACCACATTTACCTATAGATGATTATGGTCGGCCATGATTCCCATGGTGACCATAGTTCACCATATCACCCATATTGATTATGTTTGGTGTTAGAACATGTTGATAATCCAAATTACGTAGTTTATGAATTATCCATGGTTGACAATGGTTAACCTATTGGTCATGGCTGATCATGTTTTCTAAGGTTAACTATGCTTGAAGATGATTGTTGGACACATAACATTAATTATTAATAACATCAATATTGATAATAACATCATTATATTATTATAAGATAATTTATTACATATAAAAATATTATGTTAATGATATTGGTAGTGTGTTTATCTTATAGCTAATGTATTACATGTAATAATGTAACATTGTTAATGTTTGAGATTGGACACTTCTATAATTCATGATATCATGATTAAGATCATCCAAAAAATCACATGGAGAATTATTGGTCAACGTGTTTCGAACCTCAATCTAGGTTCATCATGAGGACGAGGCTAAGGAGCAAGATTAATAGATTGCTAAAATATATCTCAGAGATGCAACGGTTAGTATCCAACATTCAAAAAAATAATTAATAACAAGGAGCATTAAGGGATAAAGATTGATTTAGTTAATAATTATTTTTTACTTTTGAAAATTAATTAATTTATTTATTTATTTTAATTTATTTTTTATTTAAAATATTATTAATAAGAAGAAAAAAATTTATAATAAATCTTAAATATTATAATAATATCATATTTTCTTAAATGTGATATAAATCATTTCTATAAATTAACTATATTAG
>APFE031298582.1:0-40276 GCA_000404065.3 Pinus taeda | reverse complement strand
GAAGATACTGCTGGATGAGACATTTTATCCCAAGATCTAAGATTTTGGCCTGGAAAATCTGGTCGAGAGAGAAGTTACACAGTATGAAAGTGTCGAACATTATAGGAACTCGTGGATATCTGGAACCTGAATACTGGATGAGGGACAACCAGCCTATTACTAAAAAACTAGATGTATACAACTTTGGGATTGTGATTCTGCAGATTGTAAGCAGAAGGAAGATTCCATTCTTCAGTCAGTCAATTGAGGAGGGCGATGGATGTTTCTTTCCAAACAGGTAATGAAAGTTAAATTTGAGTGCTGACCATGAAGACCAGAACGGACGTAGAAAACGGCGTTTTCCGTCCCGTTCCGTTTCTTGTGCGTTTTTTTCCGGAAACCCTTGCTACCGTCCCGTTTCTGGTAACAGTAAACGCTACAGCATTAGCATTTCGTGCGCTTCGACTGCACCGATATAGTAACATATCCTCAGGTATTAGATGGTGACTACATGCATGCAATTAATTGTTAATTGTTCTGTTTGTTTAGGTTAGGTAAGAATGTTCATATAAATGAAATCTACAGGTGATTTTATTTCAAGTCGTACAAATTTAATCTCATGCTTCATGATCAGGTGTCTTCGAGAATTTCAAAGGTGAGAATGGGCACTTCTTCTGCAGTTCCGATTACACTGTTGAAAACGACGGTGGAGGACATAAACGACTGAGAAGCATGGTGTCGTTACTTCGAGCGTCAAACATATCATTTACGGGAGAAAAAGTGATGGACGAGGCAACTGCGTTCACAACAGATTATCTAAACAAAGTTTTATTAGAAAGGGAGGCAACCGACGTCGATCCAAGCCTTTTCAGCGAGGTACACATTTTCGCTGCCTATAAGAAAACAGAACATGATTATGCTTCTTCACTCTCCTGATTTGATTTTTTTTATTAACATTCTCTTCTCCAGGTAAAATACGCATTGGAGTTTCTATGGCATTGCAGTCCGCCAAGATGGGAGGCAAGGAACTTTATCGAAATATATCGACAAAGCTATTCCTGGCTCAAGTAATTAATAACTTTGTTGATAAGTTTTGGAGAGTGGCGCAAAATTTTGCTCTGACGTACCAATCTTGATTAATTTGCTTTGCTACTTGGATGGTATTTTAGGTTGAATATTAACCAAAAAATTCTCGAGTTGGCAATACTGGATTTCAACATTCTGCAGTCGGTACACCAGAAAGAGATACAGCTAATATCAAGGTGTCATAATTAATACTGAATGCTATATCCATATAAGAACTTTACGTTGATTGTGAATCGATCAGATGACAACGGTTCCCTCTATGACTACGTACTGCGCAGATGGTGGAGAGACAAAGACGTAGCAGAGGTGGATTTTTTTAGGAAGCGTCACGTGGAATATTACTTTGTCGATGTCATTGGCATTTTTCTCAAAGTAGAATCGCCTTCGTAAAAACAACTATAATCATGAATATTGTAGACGACCTGTACGACACTGACGGAACACTGGACGAACTCAGACTCTTCACAGACGCATTGAAACGGTGAATACTATTCAAATTGCAAACATTTACATTTTCTAACAAATTGAATTTCTTTCCTTCTTTCCTTCAAAATCCGCTTGGATTTCTTTTTTGTTTGTTTTGCTTATGATTGTTGAGGCCACATACAGACAGGACCTTTCCTTTATAGAAACGTTTCCAGAATCCCTCAAAATGGCGTTCAAATTCATCATCAACACATGGAATGACTTGACTGCTCAAGTTGTGAAAATGCAAGGTCGGGATATGTCAGCCTTCATACAAAAACATGGGTACGTGTTTGTTAAGATGTAAAGGATTATTATTACGGCGTAAGGTGTTTCCATTTGAAATGAATTACCTTAGCAGATTATCATATCCACAACTATATTGTCTTCCCTAAATTTTCACGTCGTGTCTTGCCACATCGCCACGATCTTGCTACATGCGACTGCCCATATTGGCCCCTTCTACCCCTACCATTTGTCAGTGTCAAATTTAAAGTCGGTGAATGCTTGTTCAAAATATATTTCTCCTGTGTCACCTAAGTTGTTATGATTGGCAATTGCAGATTGCAGTGGCTTCGATGGGTGTGATACTTTTATAATTCAGAGACATGAAATTTCCAAGCGGCATGTCAAATTAAAATTTTAAATAGGACTTTTCCAACAACCTTGTGAAATATTTATTTCCTACCATCCAACTGCAATACATTGATTCTCCAATTTTAAATAGGCCTTCTTCAACAACAACCTTATGAAATATTTATTTCCCTCAATCAAACTACTGCAGTACATCAATTCTCCATTTTATGGCAAGTTTTTGTTTATCTTTTAATTGCAAATCTAAGTTTGTAGCAAGCTTTGAATGTATTTCTAGTGCTCTTTATTCTTTTTTCATCGAAATGGGGAACATTTAGAGGAGGATGTGTCTTTGATGGAAAACGTCCTCGATCGTTAAAAACCTTTGTGGGCATGTCTCCTCTTCTTTTTATTTGAATGAAAAGAAATCCAAGAAGCTCGAGCCATCTTCAATTTCATCTTTGATAGAATGTCTTTTGGCCACATGAAGCCTATCCATATTCTTTTCTATGGAAATGCTTCAATGTATTGGAAACTCATGTCACTTTACACTAGATAATAGGTTCACTGTCTTTTTTGAGAGAATTATGTGGTTGCAGGATAAGCATTTGTTTCCCTTGATTTTTGTTGCATTTTGTCGATTTATTTGGGAAAATGTAGGATTACATGCTAGAAGCAAGGAATTTCTACCAAGACATGGATCAAATGGTTGTGTATAGGAAAGTGCGATGACATGGGTAAACTAGATCAATTAAAACATTGATATATTCTGAGGTAGAATTTTCTTTCTTATTTTTTTGGTACCCATTTGAGGTAAACAAATGACTATCTCTAAATTTAGCTATCTGGTAATGTTTTCATTTTTCTCAGCAACTTCTGCATAGTCCAAAGGGCAGATTGGTTCTGAATTTAGATTTATTACTCACAGAGAGATTAAACTATTGCTTACTCGTCTCTACCTCTAATGTTACTGGATAAGAAGTAAGAAGGAACTAGATCAATTGCTTTCATTCGGTCAACATGCTATGTATTCAGTCGTGGCAATGAAAAATAAGCAAAAAAAGTTCAATGCATGGAGTTTACTGCTGCATAAGTAGTCTTGCTTCTTTCGATACTAATATTGTATTACATGCTAGAAGCAAGGAATTTCTACCAAGACATGGATCAAATGGTTGTGTATAGGAAAGTGCGATGACATGGGTGAACTAGATCAATTAAAACATTGATATATTCTGAGGTAGAATTTTCTTTCTTATTTTTTTGGTACCCATTTGAGGTAAACAAATGACTATCTCTAAATTTAGCTATCTGGTAATGTTTTCATTTTTCTCAGCAACTTCTGCATAGTCCAAAGGGCAGATTGGTTCTGAATTTAGATTTATTACTCACAAAGAGATTAAACTATTGCTTACTCGTCTCTACCTCTAATGTTACTAGATAAGAAGTAAGAAGAAACTAGATCAATTGCTTTCATTCGGTCAACATGCTATGTATTCAGTTGTGGCAATGAAAAATAAGCAAACAAAGTTCAATGCATGGAGTTTACTGCTGCATAAGTAGTCTTGCTTCTTTCGATACTAATATTGTATTTGCACGAGGTGGCAACTTCGTTATAAACAACAAAGAGGATGTGTAACAATTGGTTATAGTTTAAGAGTGATAAGTCTTATGAAAGCAACACCATGTAACTTGATTGGATTCACTTTCCATAATTAATAGCTTGGTTCATACCTGTTACGTAACTGAAAGATTTTACTTAGAGTATAAGACTAGCCAGCTTGATAAAACTAATTGAATACACACACTATGCTAATCATAATAGTGTAGTATGCTTTGTTCGTAATCAATATCTTAACCAACCTCAAAGATCCGAAGATCTGATTTACACATAATATTTTGCACCTCTTGTAACTTTTTGAAAGATCTGATGTAACATTTTGAAAGATCTGATTTACACAGAATATTTTACACCTCGTATAACTTGCAACAACACTACTAAAGCAAGTGTAGGTGCAATTTTCGACTGGGCAGGGACTTGTTGCTTGCAAAACCTTTTGTTTATTTTTTAAATGATTAATGGGAGTTATTTTTTAAATTACTAATGGGAGTTATCCATTCTATTTATTTTTTAAATGACTAGTGGGAGTTATCCATTTTATGTTGAGTGTGTATGGAATATCTCAGTGATTTTGTGTTTGTAATTTTTTCATTTTCATAATCTATTTGACTCTTGGCATAATTGGTTTTAAATGTTAAAATAGGGAGAAGGTAATATCTATTTTAAATTAAAACCTATAATTTTTTTTATTTTTTTTTTTATGTATATTAGTATAAAATGGATGAAGACGGCTTGAACCAAAATATTAGAGGAAAGTCTGCAATGTTGCATATAAGGTATTTAGTATTTTTTATTTTCTCAGCTTTTTAATTGCACTGCCTGGGCTCGAAACACTTTTTTGTTGTCATCTAATTAATTAATGCATTAGATTGATCATAACAAAATATCCATTTTCAGAGTACACATAACTAACTATTGCAATTGTAACATTATAATCCACACTTGCTTTCAACATTGTCCATTCACATGTCGTTATTCTTCCCCACTCTATGCCTTACGGCGTTTCCTTTGCAACATAAGGTGCAAATGCTAGTTTTAGTAATGTGAGATATATAAGGAAGTAATTATTTCAATGACTACTCTAGATTGATGACTTTGAGCATTTACTAGCCATTTACCTTATATGACTACACTCGCCCAATTTAAAAAAATAAAAATAAAAAATCAAACAAATATATGTATCAGTCATATAAACAAAATGGTATTTTATTTTTTAAACATAAAATTTAAAGCAAAAATTGATTTTAAAACAGACATGAATTTTGAAATAAAACCATGTCCACAATTTCTAACATTTTGTGTAGATTTTCTATTATTTAATATTTAAATTCATCAAATTCGAAATAATTATTATTCTTTTTAATCATGTAAAAGAAAGAAATATGATTCCACAACACAATTTTTCACACAATCAATCACGAATATTTATATAATATATATATATATATATATATATATATATATATATATAGTATTATATATATAATATATATTTGAAAGTAGACCTAACTAATTCCAAACATGAATATGGAGATTGAGATTTCTTTCAAAATCCTCAAACCAACTCTAAACTTAACATGAACGCATTATATCCAAGTCTCTCTCTTAATTCTTACATGTCAAATAAGAATGCAAGAAACACATATAATCCACATTCAAGTCACATCTTTTGGTATAGTGTTCATCAACACTTATACTTTGGAATCGTCCAAATTGAGCTCTCTGTCCACCACATCTTCAGGCTTACCTTTTAACTTCCATTTAGAATATAATTGTTTTTTACCATCACTGATTCACTCATAATGATTAACAATATTGATGTACTTTATTTTTCCAAATAACCTAGCTCATTGTATTTGTCAGAAAATATAGTCAAGTAACAGAACCATCATATGGACAAAATCCCATCTCTCGGATGACATAGGTCATTGTATCCGCTAGTTACCTATAATAGTTATTTGGATACTAAATGTGCTTAGAAGTTAATCATACAACTTGACTTCTTCACACACACACACTTAGCAACATATAAGAATAACATGTAACTGATGTTCTTGGCTTTAGATGACCCAACAACTTTATAAAAGATTGTAAACATACTCCAATCAACAATATGTTCTTGTGACACCGTATACAACAAGAACCCCTAAGTTAAAATATGTTACTCAACTCTTATCACATGTTTTTCATCACATGAAATTTAGAAACTCAAATATAACACTAATACACACTTTAAAATACGTTGCTAAATAAATGACAAACAAGTATATATTAATGATCTCCTCCGGTGAACAATTTAGATCTCTCATAGATGAAAATAGCTAAGAGTCTAATATAGAATGATTAACCAAAACCTATGATGAACTAAATCTCCCAAAAATCAAGAGATCAATTTTAGTGTTATGGGAGCCATATCCTAGCCATAAGCACTAGTAGCTTTTGATGACTTACCGCTTACAATTTCCCATCACAAGACAAAATCATAACGATTGTCATAGTCAACACTCCATAGTAATTTGCGGTTGGAAGTAGGGGGTGCCAATCCGTGGCAAACTTATGCACTCTCTTGTCAAAGAGGGATATAAATTTGTAAATGTCCAAACTTCATAAAGAGATACCATATGGATCCATATTCATGTGGTCTCATCGATCACAAGGTCTTGTTAAAGGAAGCCTTTGAAAGCATCCATGATAATAAGATTTGATTGGTGTTGTCGTTTCTCCTGCAGAGCTAACACCCTATTTTCACAAACCAACAATTCCAATTGATACATTGAGGGAGAGAACACACCAGGGCATGCTAACTGCACTGTCTTTCCCCATAGACTCCATCGATTCTTTCCTTTCAAACTCTTCCATGCAAATCATGCTTCCACGGGGAGTTGAACAATGAAGCTATGATGAGAAAAAAATGTTGTGAAGAGGCTCCTGCTCTCTACAAATAGGAACACACCTGAAATCTTCAGAAGATTGCAATGACCATCGTTGATTAGAAAGTACAAATTTGTTCCCTGTCTGAAATGTTAAAGATGTTACGGGGCAATCTGAGACACTTTACGACATGAGCACTATCGCTGTTGATTTGACATTCAAGACATGCACTATATGATAAATCCCAAATAAGATGTTGAGGTACTTTGCGGCTTATAGTCCACACATATCCACAACATAGGTTCACACCTCAACAAACTCACCACACAATCTTCCAAAATTATTCATGCTTCTACCCTAATCTAATATATAATTTACATATTAATCACACATTTTCACTTTTGTGAGCCCTCGCATAAGGGAGTCAACCCTATACAGACTATGATACCAAGAAGGAAATATGATTTACATATTTATCACATATTTTCAATTTCGTGAGCCCTCCCATGAGGGAGTCAACCCCATACAAACTATGATACGAGGAAAGAAATATAATTGCACACATAAATATTTTTCACACATTTAATCATAAACATGATACTTATATATATTTAGAAGTAAATCCAACAAATTCCAAATTTCAATATAGAAGTTGAAATATTCTTTGAACAAAATTCCAAACCCACTCTAAATTTAACGTAGAAACATTATCTCCAAATATAAAATACTATTCACACATAATTAAAAAAAAATCAAAAAATACATATGAATTTTGGAACAAAATCGCATGCACAATTTCTGACAATTTTCCAATGTCTTTTCCAAGGAGTACGATGAAATTTACCTACTCAAATTATTAAATTATACCATTTATCAAAGTGGCTCAACGCTGAGCTAGATTTACAATAACTAGTTAATTTCCGAAGACCATCCAAACTCTTAATCACCTTGCCACTTTAATTGTTTACATAGCTATTTCTATATTTTAGATCATTGTTTGTGCCTTCCCGTAGTCTAATAATAATTCCACAACTTTTCCTTCGATTTTTAGAGGTTTTCGATTACGGTAGTTGCTTCATGTAATCACATTGCCTTGCAAAGTCAACGGAGTGCCTTGAGATCAATGCCCATTATTCAATCTCTCACACAATCAACATTCGAGTTGGCATTCTTGAACTTCTTTTTCCGCACATGGCCCCTACTAGTGTGTGAATGGCATACACAAATCCAATGAAATAGTATTTCATCATAATAGATATGCTTTGCTCATAAACATTTCTGACATTCTACGATATAATCATAAAGTTGTTAAATAATGAATCCATACAGGTGAGGATAGTTTTTTAGTAGAGGAGGAATGACCTGTTATAGAGTTTTGTGAATGCACAGGTCATTCTTCCTCTACTAAAAAATCATAAAGTTGTTCATGTCACTGTAATACCCAATTACCATCACAATAATGCATGCTCAATTAATAATTATTTATAATTACGGTTGTAAATGAAGTAAATATCATAATTATGTAATTTAGATCCGAACATCTTTATTTTCTTAATATTTGAAGGTTTGTTATAAGAAAATCAGAGTTATTATTAGCTTTTGGGAAACCACCCAAGGTGGTAGTTGCAAGAAGCATATTAACTTGATCTTATTTTCAAAAGATATTGGAAGCATTTCTAGGCATTTCAAGACACGCCCCATTACCCCTCATTATAACCCTCTTTTCATAACTTCGCTAATGATCCTTCAATGGAATCATCCCCCACTATTGAAGACTCTCAGAAGTTCTAATTTCAATTTGACTCGAACGATGTTTGGTCATCTGTGATTTCACATGTTACCTCTTTTCAGCATCATTGAAACTTAGTATTTTTTAACGCATTACAACACCATTAAATTAATGAACCTTTTTTTATTATTGAAATCCACCTCAAAACATAGAGACTTCATTGAGAACCACAAGGGACAACTTAGTATCGTGGTGGTCTTGTTGCCTTCAAGGCCTCCCACCTTTGGTAGGAAAATTCCCATGTCTTGGAACATCACTTTCTCAATCTTCACCTCAATGATCACTAGTTGACCCAACATTGATAAGATCATCCCATTTAGGTTATGAACTATAGGGTACCACATTTTTGAATTACTAGATTGCCATGAGACATGAATATAAATATTAAGTGAGTTTATATAAACATCATCTGCCCACATTGTCGATCATATCCACAAGTGGTGCATAAACTTTATCTATAAAATAAATAATTTCTCTTAGATTTCATCCTTAAATTTCTTTTTCTTATTATATTAAAATATGTTACAACCAGTGGGCCTCAAGATGAGGAACAAGAAATCAGTAAGGATCAATAATTCGATATAATTTAGGCATAATAAAGAGACATTTACATAGTAATCCTTGATGCTCCTCAACCATAAACTTTTAGTAAAGGAAATGTAGGGCCATCAAATTTTATTGATGGACCCATTAGATCCATTATCCACTACATCCATTAAATGAGAAACCAATTTTCCTATAGAGTCACAAAATTCCATATGAACTATCTCCTTGATCTTCTCTGATGGGTGGGGCACCATATCCAACTATAGTGATAATGCGTGGGTATTTTTAAAGCCCTACTACGTCGAGTTTCAGTCCCACATAAGGCACTTGTTACTCTAGATTTGCACATATCTAATGGGATTTCCTAATAATGGGATGGTACTTGTTAAGTCCTAATAATTTTTAGAAACAAGGAAGGAAATACTATATTTAGATCAACGTTACTTGTAGAATACATGGAGAATACAAACACGACACACCATTGGCACTAGCTTGTTGAGCTCAAGTGCATGAAAGAGGTTATGGGTATATAGGGCCCAAATTGTGAACTTGGAGCCAACCCACACCCTTATTGTACTATAAACTTCCTTCCCTTAATAAGGGGTCGTATTAAACCAATAAGAGAGTAGTGCTCCTTGATGAAATACAATTGCAATAGGAAAATTTTAGGGGCTAATATGCGTAAGTGGGCTAATTTTCTATGCTTTTACAATTTTTTTTTGCCAAATTCCATTTTTTTCTAAAATGATTCACCCAAATTTGATAGTATACCATTATTGTACATTAAAAATCGTTGAAATATTATGTTGACTAATATAAAATCATTGGAAATCTAAATATATCTACAAAAATATCACCAATAATTTTATGATTTACATATAAGGGACTAGTAAGATTCGCCAAGGTTTCTAAACTTTAAGATTAACTTCCAACTACAAATAACGACATTTACATGAACTTGGTCAATATATTAATGCAAACCCATTACCAAAATTATAACTTACCCCTAAGCCCATCCTCCATCCTCTCTTTGATTGAGGCTACGCCATTTACTACCATTTCACCATTGACAACGCCATGTCCCTTGATTTATCCAATTTCAAGATTTACTAAATCACTACGAAGATGGAATTCACGTAAAGAGAAAGCAATGCATAGTTATTGCCAATGACCTAACTCAATCAAGGAAACCTCCCATTTAGATAATCAACCTTAGGAATTTGGAAATGATTAAATTTGCCTTTGCATAATTATAGAATCACCATAATTATAGCATCACCAGTGACTTCACTCAATCAAGCAAACCTCCCATTTAGATGGTCAACATTGAGAATTTGGAAATGCTTAAATTTTAGATTTATAGTTAAATTACATTGTTTGAAGTGTTAACATTTAATTCCATAAGATATACATTGAAATGTGCCACGTGACCATTTATAATATGATGTATCAATATACATTGAAACATGACACGTGACCATTTAGAATATGATGACAAAATGCAACCGTAAGTTTTGAAATTTTTTAAGAGTGCTCAGGTTTATAGTGTTCACGTTCATGGTTAGCATCTATAATATCATATGTGAAGAGAGTAGAGTTAAAAATGCTTGAGGGCCGAAGTTTTATAATGTGTACTATAGAATTAACGTTGGAGGTTTACGTTTTACAATTTCGAAATTTCATTCCGTATCATGGAAATGAGTGTACTGGAAAGTCAAGAGTCCCCGAAACTTAAGTTGTTCTCGTATTCCAATATTTTGGTGATTCACCCGGAACTATGTGTGTGTCTAAATTGCCACCAATCACTCGCTTCTTTGACGTGAGAACAACGAAGTACCAAAGTAAATGTATTTTCTCTCAATACTTACACCACCATTTTCAAATGTTTCTCATCTTCTTAGTAAAATTTTAATATAATGACATTTCATTTAAAAAAAAAATTATTTTAGTGAAATAATTAAAAAAAAAAAAAAAATCATAACATGGATATTAAAATAGTTAATACATTAAATAATCCAAATTACCACCACAAATTTATAATGTCCATATCAAGTTTGAAATCTTATATTTTTTTATGTCATCCTCCTTAATTCCTACGTGACGGTACCCTAATCTTAGATCAATCTTTAGATAATACATTACCTCCTCTTAGTTGATCAAGCAAGTTGTCCATCCTTAGGAAAGGGTACTATTCTTTCTTCACTATTACTTTATTTAATTGTCTAAAACGTATGCATAACCTTAATGTACCATATTCCTTTTTAACAAATACCACTTGGGCACAAGAAAGTGACAAAATTGGGTGTATGGACCCCTTGCTCAATAGGCATATGGACCCCTTATCAATAGATCTTCTAGCTGCATTTATAATTACTTAAGTTAAGTCCTAATAATTTTTAGAAACAAGAAAGGAAATACTATATTCAAACCAACATTAATTGCAAAATACATGGAGAATACGAACATGAAATACCATTGGCACTAGCTTGTTGAGTTCAAATGCATGAAAGAGGTTATGTGTGTATAGGGCCCAAATTGTGAACATGGCCCACAACTTTATTGTACTATAAAATCCCTTCCCTAATAAGGGGCCGTATTAAACCAATAAGAGAGTAGTGCTCTTAGATGAAATACAATTGCAATAAGAAACCACGAGCATGGAAACTTTAAGCGGCTAATATGTGTAGGTGGATTAAACTTCCATGCTTCTTCAATTTTTTTTTTTGCCAAGTTCTATTTTTTTCTAAAATGATTCACCCAAATTTGACAGTACACCACTTTTTACATAAAAATGGCCAAAATATTATATCGACTAATATAAAATCATTGGAAATCTAAATATTTCTACACAAATATCACCAAAATTTTTACAATTTACATATAAAAGACTAGGAAGATAAGTTTGTAAACTTTAACATTAACTTCTATCCTTAAAATTTTCCCTACCCACAAAAAACTATAAATAACGACATTTACATGAGTTTGGTCAATATTTCATTGCAAACCCATTACCAAGATTATAACCTACCCGTGAACCCATACCCTCTTTGATATTGCAAACCCATTACCAAGATTATAACCCACCCCTGAGCCCATACTCTCTTTGATTGAGGCTATGCCATTTACTACCATTTCACCCTTGACAACCCCACGTTCCTTGATTGATCCAATTTCAAGATTTACTAAAGCACTACGAAGGTGCAATTCATGTAAAGAAAAGGCAATGCATAGTTATAACATCCCTAATGTATTATTCAAATTCGAAATATATTCAATGTACTTCTAAAACATTTTCATTGTTTAAATGTAAGTTCACATTCAAATGTTCACATGTAAGCTAAGTTTACAGGTAAGTATACAGTATTTACATGGAAAAGGTTATATCTGTGAGAACTTGCGAGGTTACCATTTACCATATGATATAGAAGTAGAATAAAATGACAAAATGCTCAAGGGAATTTACTATATCTTACAATTTCCAAATTTCATTCCCACATCATGGAAATGAGTGTATTGGAAAGTCCAGAGTCTCTGAACCTCAAGTTGGTATCATATTCTAATGTCTTAGATGATGCACCAGGAACTACGTGTGCCAATCTAAATTGTCCCCCATCACTAGCTTCTTTGACTTTAGAAGAACAGAAGGATCAAAGTAATTGTATGGGATCAGTTTGCAGAAACTTCCTCTGCAGTCTCTTGACATCAGGAAAACAGACACCTAACTGACAGATGTTCACTCCTTTATCAGCTAGTGGCTCCTCTGGGAGAGCTGGGTACTCTCGTTTCACTGCAGCTTTTTCTTGATTATCTTCCTTGATTGCCTCTACTGCTTTTTGTTCATTATCTTCCTTGATTGTCTCTACTCCTTTTTATTGATTATCATCATTAATTGCCAAAGAAGGAAAGTCAGCTAAAACGTCTTTCCCTTGCACTATTTGTCCATGTGCATTGCTATTAACATTTGATGTCACTATCTGTTCATGTGCAATATTATTATTAACATTTAACGTGACCCTCCTCCTCCTTCGAAGGTTGAATTCCTTGGGGCCCTTATCCATATAAGGTATCAAATCTTGTAACAATTCCTGTGGATCGATGGTGCCTGTCCAAGCTTTCATTTTTTGTCCAGTTATAGAATCAATAACAAGTGTTGACGAAATCTCACTCAAATGATAATAAGTGGACACCTTTCGCCCTTCTTCATTGTCCTCATAAATTTTCCAGAAAATGAAAAATGCACTTATAGTCTCCCTCACACCCTCGTTGGCCCAAGTGTCTCTATTAAGCATATAAGAGCTAAAATCTTTTGGTGATTGTATATTTGCGATGAGCCATTTTCCTTGGCCTGCAGCTTCCACCTTAGCTTACTCAAAACTGCCTTTGGACATCAATTCCAATGGTGGGCAATACAGAGTTTCCAATCTATCATTGCTTTTATCCCAGAAAGCCCAGGAGGAATTAGGTTCTGTCGATTGTTGATCTCTTCTTCGTATAAACTCATCATCATATAATGCTTCACTCTTAACTGGTAGTGGTGGGTGTACATAGTCTGTATGGTCACTGTACTCATGGCTTTGCCTTTCCACTACTGGAGCATTACTTAAATTAGAACTAGTAGAAGCCAATGGCAATTCATGATTATCAGACTGAGCATAGAATAACTGTATCACTTCATCTAGATTCCAGTTGGTTGCCTCTAAAAACTGTCTTGCCTTGTCGGTCAATTCCCCAACTATTTCGATGAATGAAACAATTTGTTCCTGCTTCTCTGCCGAGGTTTCCATTGATTAACAAATTTTGTTACGAGAATAAGAAATATAAGTTCAAATAGATCCCTCTCACAAATCTATTTCTTTATTTATGTAAAAAATACCCAAGATGCGCAAATGCTATGGCTAGACTCTATGTCGAAAGTAACTCATGTTCAGAGACAAACTGACCCCTCTCTTAATATGTACTATACTACTTTTGATGCACATTAATCAAGCGACATGACCCTAGTCTATTTATTATCACGACATCAAACCATCACTACTACACCAAGGGCACTTTTGAGACATTTTTTTAAGACAAAAGAAATCTTTTGTCCCAAAAACTCATTTTTTATTTTAGTTATTTTACATTAAAAATTAATATCAATTGATTTGTCTTAAATATAAATTTTAAGACAAAAATAGGTTGAGACAAAAATATTTAAGACAAAACTTTATATTTAAGAGAAAAATAGTTTAAGACAAAAATATTTTAAGACAAAAGTAGTTTGAGACAAAATATTTTAAGACAAAAACTTTATATTTAAGACAAAAATAATTTAAGACGAAAATATTTTGAGAACAAAACTTTATATTTAAGACAAAAGTAGTTTGAGACAAAAATTTAAAGACAAAACTTTATATTTAAGACAAAAATAATTTAAGACAAAATTATTTTAAGACAAAACTTTATATTTAAGACAAAAGCATTTTGAGAAAAAAATATTTTAAGACAAAACTTTATATTTAATACAATGACCACTTTAGATCAAACCTATGTTTAATACGATATTTCACTTCGAATGAAAATGGAGGGTAGTGCCAAGTTTCAAGGTGATCTGCGCGCGCATTTTGAACTGGAGCTCCTGCGCCCCTCCTTCCTCAACCCCTGCGGCCCTTCGCAGGCCCCCTGCCTGGTAGTCCCTACTGCTGGGCTCTCAATCCTTCCCAGCATCCCCACAATTGGGCTCTGCCTCCCTCCTCCAGCTAGTGCTACTGCTAGCACAGCGTCTGCGTCTGGGTTTTGCGATCGCAGAGGAGCGTAGCCGCCGCCATGAGTGCACTTGGGGGTGGGGAGCCTTCTCCCACCCCACAAATCTCTTTAGAAGAAGAATTTAGAAGATTTCTCTTGTAGAAAGGGAAGAAACGTTTGATTCAAGAAGTCCTGAAATTCATCAAAAAACTGGAGGAAATTCCTGAGATCGCCCTGCCAGAAGACCAACCGATAAAAATCGCCCTAATCTTGGCTAACAGAGGATTGGTAGGATAATTTCTGGGACGTTAGCCCTCTACAAAAACAATACATGACTGGATCCAACGCAACTGGAGGCCCAAACTTGAAAACAATGTGATCTGCTATGTTGTCGAAAGAGGGTATTTCATTTTCCAGTTCACCTCCAAAGAAGATTGAGATTTGGTTTTCAGAAACAGTCCATATTTTATGGGAAATCAGGGCCTGTATCTTAATAAGTGGACCCTTGACTTCAATCCCTCAATCGATACCCCTAAAGAGGTCCCAGTTAGTGTCCAGCTTCCCAATCTTCCGATCCATTGCTGGAGCTATTACACCTTGCAGAAGATTGGAAATGGCCTAGGCCGTTTCATTGACAAAGTAGATAACAAGGGCCAATATACCTGTGCAAGAATCTGTGTGGAAGTCGATCTCGAAGCTAGACTGCTCGAAGCGGTAAAATTTACAGTCGAAGAATGGCATCACTATCAAAAATTGGATTACGAGCAACTTCCTTTCAAATGCAGAACCTGTCACGAATATGGACACTTCCAACGAAATTTCCCAAAAGCTCCAACTCAGGACAAAGTGGACGAAGAAGGATGGAAAGAAATAAAAAAGGGCAAGGCAGTCCCAAAACCAGCTGAGTAGAAAAATTCAGGGCCATTGGTGAAGCCCTGACATAAACCAAAATCCAAAGAAATTCCAAAAGAGGGTTCTTCCTCTCGGGTAAAGACAGATGCCATTGGAACCCAAAAGGAACTAGAAGACCCATCGAAGAAAGTGAAAGAAGTAGATGCAAAGTCAACTCTTCCTCCACTAGAGGATGAACAAGGGGAAAAAGAAGAAAACGAGGAGCGCATCAATCTAGGCTCCGATTTTGAGGGAGATTCAGAAGATGGAGTCTCAAATTCATACAGCTCGCAAGTCACTCCTATCAAGTCGGCCAGGGGTTGAAAGTCCAAGAAGAAACAGAGAGAGGAACAAACTTATCTAGATGTTCTCCAAATTTGTCAAAAAACTCTCAAAGGAATGATGAATACCAGATCTAGGCGTAAGCATGGTCAGGCTCCAAAAGGAGCCACAACCTTCCAAGCCAATAAATAATGAAATACGTCTCCTGGAATTGTAGAGGGTTAGGCATCAAGTTGAAAGAAGAAGCTCTGAAAAACATTGTAAGGATGTACTCGCCTGAAATCCTTCTCATCCAGGAAACAAAATTGGAGGACCTTCTACTCCTCTAAGCAAGCAAAGCATTCTAGCATAAGGGCCAAGGGAGAGAAGTCACCGCCAAAGGCGCCTCTGCAGGGATTGCCTCCTTTTAGGACAGTTCCAAATATCATCTGATTCAAGAAGAATGTTTCTCCCATTGGCTACTCACTAAGCTCCTCCATAAAGAATCTGGCCACCGAGTAAGTATGTTCAATCTTTATGCTCCAGTGTTACCATCTGAGAAAAAATTTGTTGGGACTCGCTCTAGTCCTATCTTTTCTGGCACAACCCCGAAAATATTATTATTGCAGGTGATCTGAATGTTACGCTAGCTGCAGAAGAGAAAAAGGGGGGCTCGTTGGTTAGGGACCCAGCTAGAGAATGGGCTGAAGACGTCATTTTAGATTGGGAATTGGAGGATATCAAGCCCACATCTCGGTAATTCACCTGGTCAAACAAAAGGATAGGCCCCGGCCACATTGTTGCTCGTCTGGACAGATTTCCAGTCCAATCCTCCTTCTTGACTTGTGGTCTAATGGCCACCTCTAAAATTCTGCTGAACTACACCTCTGACCATAAACCCATTTTGCTTGAGCTCTCCTTGGATGGAAATCTTGGCCCCATTCCCTTTAGATTCAGTTCTCTATGGATTCACTAAGAAGGATTCCAGGAGATGGTCTCTGAGGCCTGGAACCGGCAAGTTCAAGGATCCCCTTTCTTTGAGTGGGAAGAAAAAATGAGGAGACATAAAAGGGAGCTCAAGGAGTGGGATAAAAGGTTGAAAACGCCCACCGCCAAAAGAAAGGAGATGCATGATAGTTTAGCAGGCCATCAATTAACAATGGAGAATTCCGATGTAACTCAAATCCTTCTTCAGAAAGAAGTAGAGCTGCAAAAGGATCTCCATAGAGAAAGTAGTGATGAAGAAGAGTTCTGGAGACAGAAGTCTAGAAATCTTTGGTTACAGGCCGGAGACAAAAATACAAGCTACTTCCATAAGCAAGCTGAAGCACGCAAGCACTTCAAAATGGTAAATGAAATTCACTATCAAAACACTATGGTTAAAGATTTTGAAGACATAAAGCGAGTAGCCCACTCCTTCTTCAAAGATCCTTACTCTGCCTCGGAATACCCTCCTATCGATTCTCAAGCCTATCCAATTGATTTTATTCCTCACTGTGTTCAAGATTCTGACAATATTATACAAACTGCTCCGATCATTATGAATGAGATTAAAGAAGCTTTGGATTGCATAGATCTAGATAAAGCCCCAGGCCTTGATGGGTTCATTGCAAGATTCTACCTGACTTGTTGGCCTACAATTAAAAATTACCTTCTGAGAATGATCCATAAATCTCAGACCTGCACCAAGATTGGAGGCAGTACCAACTCGACCTTCCTTGCCTTGATTCTGAAAGACAAATGCGCCACCAATTTCAGCAGATTCAGGCCCATCTCTTTGTGTAATACAAGTTATAAGCTTATTACAAAAATAATAGCCAACCATATTAAGAAAATTCTGTCGGTCATCATCCCTGAAAACCAAGGAGGATTCATAAAAGGGAGAAAGATTCTTGACAATATTGTATTGGTGCAAGATGCAATTCATTCAAGTTGTCATCGAGAAGAGAAGGGCATGGTAATTAAGCTAGATTTAACAAATGCCTTTGACAGGGTGAGACATGATTTCCTGTTTTCTATGATGGAGAAATTTGGCTTCTCAAATGTTCTCATAACTTGGGTGAAAGCCTGCAATGCCTCCCCTTGGATAGTGCCTCTGGTTAATGGTCGTTCAACAGAATTTTTCCAGGCCTCGAGGGGGCTAAGACAAGGTTGCCCTTTTTCCCTGCTTCTTTACACCATTCAAGCTTCGGTGCTCAGCTTCCAACTAGACTACTGTCAACAGATCCAAACTCTGTTAGGCCTAAGAATGACTCACAATGTTAAAGAGATAAATCATGCCCAGTTTGTTGATGATACATTATTGCTTGGAGGAGCTAGCATAAATTCTGGTAGAACCTTCAAGAAGGAGCTGGACATTTATAGAAAGGTTTCAGGAAGCAAGATTAACTATCTAAAAAGCATGATCTATGGCTGGAATTGCTCGATCAAATATTTGACAGACATAGAAAGGCTATTAGAAATGGAAAGAACCCTGACCTGGGAGTCATTTACGTATCTTGGGATCCCAATCTTCAAATGAAATCGTAAGGTAGCTCATTGGATGCCCCTGCTAGACAAGCTAAAACTCAGAATACAAGCTTGGGGAGTGTCATGGTTGAATACTGCTGGGAAGGTAATCCTTATGAAATATGTTCTCATAAGTCTCCTAGTTTATCAGAACTCCATTCTACTAGCCCCTAAAACCTTTATTAGTAAAGTAGATGGTCTCCTGAGAATATTTCTATGGGAGGGAGGTAAAAATAATGAAAGAAGGCTCCATTTAGTTAATTGGGACACTATTAAGAAGCCATTCTTGGAAGGAGGTCTCCAAATGTAGGATCTGGCAGCCCAAAATCTTGCTCTAGGCTCCAAGCTCCTTTGGAACATTGTTTCTGGGAATCCTAGTTGGAGCAGGAGAGTTTTGTGGAAAAAATATTTTTAAGGGCAGCGTTTGAGGTGCTAGGACCAACCTCCTAGAATTTCCAAAGGATCGCCAATTTTCAAACTCTGTCTCACAGCTTTGAAACTTTTCAGTCATAAGCTTTATTGGATCCCAGGTAATGGGAAAAAAATAAAAATTTGGGAAGATTTGATTCTTGGAGATCGGCCCTTGAATCAGATGACAGAACTGGAACATATCAGAGCTTGGCTTTAGGCCAGTAATCTGGAAACCCTTTGGGACATCTCCAATTAGAAAAAGGATGCAGAAAGTCTATGGGATGGTTGGAATTTGGGGGAGGTCCCTCATTGGCTGGATGGTGAAGCCAATTTATTGTTGGATTTGCTCCGAGGAAAATCTCCCTTAAAGGCCTCTTCTAAGGACAAAAGAGGTTGGGGTTCTCTTTCAAGCTCTTGCTTAGTAGCAGAAGGTTACAAAAGTATGATGGTTGTCCCTAGCGTCCCCACAGAGCCAACTCAATTTAAACTTATTTGGTCTTTTCCTGCTCTCCCCAAAATTGACTTCTTTTGCTGGACTCTGGCACATAAAAATATCCTCACTAGAGATAACCTGAGGAAGCATGGAATGGAAGGTCCCTCCAAGTGCCCTCTTTGTGCATCGGATGAAGAAACGACTAACCACCTATTCTTATTGTGCCCCTTTGCTCAAGAAGTTTGGAAGGGTGTCCTGATGTTAGGACCTAACAAAATAGAGCTTCCAGGAAATATTTGGGACCTGCTAAGAAACTGGGCCAAGTTATCCTTGTTCTGTCTCTCCACAAAAATCCTTCTCAAGACTGGCTGGATGTGGATCCCTAAACTCACATGCTAGAAACTGTGGTTGGAGAGGAACAACAGAATATTTAGGGAGGAGAGTTGTAACCCAGTTAGAATTATCACTAAGATCAAAGCTTTGTTGGGGGAGGCCTTAGAAACCAAACCCACCATAAGAAATGGCATGATTCTGGACAGCGAGGAAGATCAATGGTTAAAAGAGCTAGTTCCAAATCATCAGAATAGATCCATTCCTCCTACTAAAGCCCCCTCTCATTGGGAAATCCGTCTAGAAGAATAGGAATTCATCAAACGAAGATTTTCTTTTAATGATCACTGCCTATTCTTCGATGGGGCCTCTAAAGGTAACCCAGGAAAGGTGGGTGGCAGGGGAGTTATGTTAAGCCCAGGTGGCTCAACTAAGTTGCGCTTTGCTTGGGGTCTGGGGCATGAAACAAGCAACAGAGCAGAAGCTCTTTCTCTATGGCAGGGTCTAAATCTGGCTATCAAGAGGAATCTCCACTCCATCTCAGTCTTTGGAGACTCCAGACTAATTATATAGGCTATGAACACTCAAAAGATCCCTTCTCAGGTGCAGTTAGCCCCCATCCTCAAAAAAATCAGACTACTGTTGCCCAAGTTCCACAAAATATCCTTCTATCATGTTCTGAGGAAGTTAAACTCACAGGCAGACTTGGAAGCCAACCTAGGCTCTCTCAGGAGCAGGAGATATCTGTTAGTAAATGATGTTGAATTGAACTGCAGCATTCCTTAATTTTGGAGTTGTTCGGGCCTCTGTTCCTTTGAGCGTTTTGCTGTTTTAGATTCTCTAGACTTCGGGACCGAAACATTTTGAGCTGGCTACTGTTAGGAAATGCAGACTCATCCACAAGGGAAAATTTATAATGCAACCATGGCATTTTCAATCTATGTTCGTCGTTGGAAATCATTGCTGCATCTGGGTAGGTACTGGGGAGTTCACGAGGGCCTCTTCAAGGCAAATTTACCACTCTTGGCATTCTTGAACACTATATAACACTCTGCCAGAAATTTCAAAAAGAAAACGCAGTGATTCTTGGGATGATTCGGAACTCCGTCATGTTGGATCTCCTCTCCGTAAGCTACGAAGCAGAGCTACGTCACAGAAAGCAAAAGCAACAAAATTTCAAGGCACCATTCTGAAACCAAATCAAGTTATTTTTCAAGCCTCTATCTGCATTCATAGTGTAAATCATTCAGCGGACTATTTAAAAGAAAAATCTTCTTTCCCTGCTGACTGTAACAAGGAAATACATGGTTTCAATGTTAAAGTCCTCGGCAGCTCATTTGCTGAATTTTAAATAAAAACTAACTATTTATGTCAAAAAAAATAAAGTGGAGAGTGGAGCGCTTAGGGTTTGACGCTGCTCTGCAACTAGCAGACCTTCACAGACTGCTCCATTCTGTCATTAACCTTCAGCAATAAGGAAGCTACAACACAATAAGGAACAACTATCGTGCAATGGAATCCCCTCAGGGGGAGGACATGATGCCTCCCCCCACTGATACGAAAAACGGCCTACGAGAGACTGAAAATGTCAGGATGTACCATCCAGAAGATACATCAATAGAGAATGAAAATACGCCAACGAATAATAACAAAAATGAAGAACCATGAGTGACATCAAACACCTGCAAGCCGGTAGCAGTTGATAGACCCAAAATCAAGCTCCCAAGTCAGCGCATCAACACTCAGATCCAGTTTATGAGGGATCATGGTTTGATAGGAAAGTTCATAGGCCTTTTGCCAACAGAGAAAGCTTTGCACAGCTAGATCATAGCCAAATGGAAGCCAAAAGGGCACATAACACTACGGTTAGGGCCTAAAGGCTTCTTTACTGCCATTTTCAATTGTCTGGAGGACCGAAACAGGGTATTGGATGGAGGACCATATTTCTTCAATGCAACAGGGCTATACCTAAGAGGATGGATCGAGCGCTTTAACCCGAACAAAGAAGATCTGAGCTGGGCCCCGGTGTGGTTGTGCCTTTATTCTCTCCCTCTGGAGTATTGGGACGAAGACTCTTTGCGAGACATTGGGAATGGTTTAGGCAAATTCATCAAAGTGGTAGAGGAGACAAAGCTGAAGTGATACACCTCCTATGCGCGGATCTGTGTATACATGCACCTCAGCAAAGCTCTCTCGGACACGGTAAGCCTCTACCATGATGATTATGAATGGTTACAAACAATAGATTCTGAGCATGTACCATTCCGCTATTGAAAATGACACACCTTGGGCTATTTATTCCGAGATTGTCCCTCTAATATGAAATCCACGACCACCCCTTCAATGGACAAATCCGACTCGGATGGGTTCACAAAAGTTCCCAATCACAAAAAGACCCATAAAAAGCCCTCTACCCTAGTCAAAAAACCTGTCACCAACACCTCCTTGCCTTCAACAAGCAACAACTTTGAAATCTTGCTCTAGCCGGAGGTTCATATTTTAGATAATTAGAAATAACCTGAAGCCATTCCTAAGACTTACGCCCATTATGCTCCACCAAGCTCAAATAAATCCCTCACTTCTAAGAAACCCGCAGACACCAAAACGCCCTCTCCTAGTAACATGCAGAAAAGGACTGCTCAAGGTATGGAGGTAGATAGCTCTCAGATGTATCTCACGATTGTAGATGATTAGAAAGGAAATAACAGTCCACCGTAAGGTATTTTACAAGGCATCTTATGGATATATTGAAGGGACAAGTGCATAGATATAATTCTGTGTCAGATAGAAGAAGACGCCTAGGGGAGGATCTAGGCTGACTTGAACAAACCTTATAGGCTTGTTCTATAATAATATATCAACCCTAGGCTAGTGGACTTGACTTGAGGAGCCTCGTTACTGGGTACTTTTATTAGTCTTGAGGGTACCAACAAAGCTTGTAGGTCATAGCTCATAGCCTTACCTTAGAGCTCTTCCTATCAAAATAGGACTGGCCTCAGATCAAGATTGACTAGGCTCATGACTTTTCATATGAGAAGGAATGACAATTAGTGGAAATATCAGGCACTAATTCCTCCATAGCCCCTCAAGATGATCCCATAGCCCCTCAAGAGCTATACAATACAAAAGAACCACTAGCATATGTAGTGTTGATTTTGGTTGTCCTTGGTTCATATGGTGTTACATATTCTCCCTCGCAGGTATGGGTGCCCACAAGATCATCAAATAAATCGGCCCTCTCATCCATTCATGGATTTCCTGTCAATCACCACATCTCAACATGCAATCAATGCATTAGTTATAGTCCAGATGCCAACACTTTCATTTCATCCTGATAACATAAAGTGATTGTTATCACAACATTTTGAATAGTAAAGATCTTCATACTCTTGAATGTCATAAAATTTTCATGCAACTACCCCATGTTTCACATCATAAAATACTCTCATAAGTTATAACATCAACATTTCAGCATCAAGGATATATCATGACATCTCATAATAAATGAACCACATGTCAATTTACATCATGATCCCTATGCATATCATATCCATCATGAGAATTCAACATCATTATCATAACAAATAATTAAATAAGCACCACATATACATCGTTAACCTCTCATTAGAGCTATATACATTTACGACATACCATCATATCATGAAACATTGTTAATATGAGAATCATCTCAATACTTATAAAATATAGAACAACAATACACTATAAGCATTCTTATCATGAATTAATTTCATTTACTTGTATAAACAGCTCAACATCCTCTAGGATCTATGTGAGGATGTGGTCTAACCCTGAACAGGATTATGTTATCCCATGAGTACTACTAGTGTCATGTTTTCATCAAGGTACCAATTGCTTTTTCAATATACATTTCTTTTTCTTTCTATTAGGAAGTTAACCATTACATCGTAGGTATACTCATCTAAGTACATCATTAAATTTCAAATGAGTATCATCATCTTGTGCCTTAACCTCTTGTCGAATATTCTTCCTTCCCCAAGGATATTTGAGTCAAATTCAATGTCAAGATATTATCGTTTGTACAATCATTTAAATCATCAATATCATGTTAAAATTCCATGATCACTATACATATTGCGCTTATTCAAATGGAACACATACATGAGGTCATCCTTATTTAAGTCTTAGGTTATGCTTAATCCACCTGAATGAAGGCTTAATCCATTGTTATGCTTCAATTGTAGCCTAGTAGGTCAAGATACTTGGCTCTTACTAGAGCAGCTTGGGTTCAAGTCCCCACAATTGAAATGATGTGCTTGTTGTCCCCTAGTGATTTATCCATCACCTGCATGATTTTCAATGTGAATATTGTCTTATCTCATCAAGTTCCCACTTGATATCTTTTATCATAGATTCATCCATCTTCAAGTTAGACTAAGGATTCTTCCACCTTAATTTTCACTCGTTAAATCTTTAGTTTATAGCTTGAAATGCTTGGAACCACTACCACCATTACCATCCATGAATGATTTGGTATGCCTAATATGTTTGACAATAAATTCTTTATCAATAATCAATTTACACTTAAATTTCTTTTTAACTCAAAATAACACACACACAATATATTAAAAATAATAATAATATAAAGATTCACACTTCCAATAAATAATAAAGTAAAATAACAACTTATCAATTTCAACATAATATTTTAATATTAAATAAAAAAATTCAATTTTTATTACTCATTTCAACATAATACTTTAATAATAATTAAACAAATTTAAGCTCTATTATCTAATTTATTAAATGACTAAATCCACATTATATAAATTCCTTCTCATTCCTTAAAACTTGGTGAGTCATTTTTATACTATACTTAATACATGTTTTATATAATATAAAATAACACTCATTATATATATATATAATATAACATTTACTTATAATTTTAAAATTTAATTTAAATATATTTTCATAATACCACATCCTATAAATCCTATTTTTTCTAATAAAAAATTATCGTCATCCATAAATATTAATTATAACCTCAACCCATTGTATACTTTATGTGAACAACTTATATGAATTACATGGTGTCCATTATATTGTTTTAATATTAATGTATATGTAACCTCCCGTGGTAAACTTGCAAACAGTGAACACACTCTCGGCCCGCCAAACTAGCTCGACAAGATATGACCGTCGAAAGCTTCCGCCGAAATGTATGGCGCTGAGGGATATCGGAGCACCAAGATGAAAGGAGAATAAGGCGCGGGGAAGGGACGTGGTTTGAAGATTCTGACCACCACCACGTGGGGAGAGCTGAGTGGCATCGCTCTCGATGAGCCAAAACCACTTACCATTCGAGAGCCTTGCGATCAACAAAGAAACTGCTTCAAGCCTGGTTTTCGAACTGTAAGAAAAGCCGCGAGGAAAAATCGAAGTGGGAGCTGACCAGCCTTTCCTCCCGCTGAACTTGGAAACCCGCTACTTTTGGAAAACCTACAGTCAATGCATTTGGATTTCTTTTCTGGCCTCTAAAGTGGTTATGTGGCAAACGAGCCCCTGGCCTCACCAGACATCTGGTTAAGACCACAATCTTTCTTCTATAAGAGGTGGCCTGCCCATGATCTTGGTGGATTTCTGGTTTTCAAGATTATGGCTTATTCGCAGCTTAGGGTTTGGGCGGCTTTGCAGTTTGAAATATGCTTTTATTTTTGCAAGCAGTTTCGTGTCTATCGAAATCTCAAGCTTTGGAGAATTCCTCTGTCGAGAAAATGGAGAGACAAACACCAATGTTTGAGAGCCACGAGACTAGGGTTTCTGTGATGGGCATTAAAGGCATGAGGTCCAACGGCAATAGAGTACATACTCATTTATTCGTGAGTGGTGGGAGATAGATATTAAGACCCTCATTCTTATGAAAAGTGGGAGACATGGGCGGGAAATAGCAGGAAACAACGGGCTAGGCCATCTTAAAATGGAAATAAGACAGCTGAAACCACCGAAACAATTTTGGTGTAGAGGCCGAAAATATTTTTGCCGCTAAATTGTTTTAGTTTTTATATGCTGGGGCTTTCACTGTTATTTTGCAAAGGAACTTGAACCTGAGCTAAAAGTTTCAAGGAAGACAGCAAAGGGTTTATTTTCCACAGGTATTTTCCTTTCAATTTGATGTATTTCCCTTGCAAAGATGTTGGCATTGGTATTATTTTCCTTGGGTAGTTGTATTCATTGGTATAGTTGTAGGAATTGGGATTATTTTGAACAGTATCCTCAGCTGTGACTGCTTTTTCAAGATCAGATTCATCCATACTTGAACGAGGAACACATCATTACTGTCGGTAAGGTTGGGCTTGTTTAATGGAGTATTGAAATCATTATAGCAAAGGGAACACATCATTAATATTAATACTAGGGGAACTAGAATAGAGTCAAGGCATTCCTAAACTAGTGAACACATCAATACTGCCTTCAAAACTGTTTGAAGAATCAACAATTTCCTGAGCTACATTTGGTTCTGTTTCTTTATAATTACATGAGCAACTTATTTTTTGCTTTGAAGTATCGCTCTCTATTTGTGTGTAGACATGAATCCAATCATCCTTGTAATGAGATGACTCACCTGCATGCTGGGAAACACTAGGCCTTGGCTCATACATACTAGAGACACTGTCCACTTTCGAACCATGCAATTCATCAAGGCCATAAAACTATTTGTCATTGTCTGGACTCTGAATAATGAAATTTGTCTTCATGAACATCATCCTCAATAGCTGAGTTATGAGGCTGCAGACCAACATCTGAAACTCAAATATTCTCATAAGCTTCTTGAGGTTCATCGTATGATGAATGAATCAGTTGACGATCTCCAAATTTCAAAGAAACAACATTAGACAACATGGGACAACCATCATTTTCGCCGCTGTTATAATTCTTATATGATTTTCGTTCTTCATCATCGTGAGTTTCACTTTTGTAAACCTGTTCAATTTGCTCTTCTTTTTCAACTACATGATCTTGATATCTTTCAATTGCATCTGAATTCTTAAACCCATACTCGTGAGTTTCATTATTAACAAGTGAGATGTGATTTTCTTGAACAGAAGTAGCTGAAATGTACTCTATGGTGCATTCTTCACCATCTCGAACTTCATTGGATGATGCCTCCTTTCTAAATAACAATTCTTTATTTTCAATGAAAAACTTTCTACTTTCTAATTAAGACAAGAAAAGGAATTTTCTTTATGTATCCCATGGAGTATAACCTTTTATATGCAATTGTGTCTTATAACATGATAGTGTTACACCCTAACCCAACATACAACATTGTAACAATCCTAGTTCCTTTGGGTGTGTTTTGAGAAATGAGGTCATCTTTTCATGAAAATGCATGCCCCATTGGCTCATTGTTATATATTTCAACTTCTGTGCAATAAATGGCCACATTCAGTCACTTGATATCCACCATTCTAACAGATGCACTGGGATGATCTTTTGCTTGGATATATGATCATGTGTTTGGCACTAGACTCTAATTTGTTAGCATGAAATAGGTTCGAGAGGGGTGTTATGGAAATATGATTGATTCTCATATGAGCATCTCAAATCTGCACAAATTTGCGCATAGGTATAATAACAAGCCATGATATTTGTAGCTTGCGTCTTTGAGAAGTATGAGGCATGAAATTGGCATTATTTGGTTTAAACCCACACCAACATTTACTCATGAATTGATGAAGCCAGAGCTCATGGGCATTCACTGCATTTTCATTCATTTGAATTCACTTATTCCATGTGTGGTTAACTATATTGGAGGGTTAAACATAATTCTGCGTTTTTCTACCCTCTCTGCCACCAGTGCTCTACATTATTTTATGTCTTTTCATTTTCCAAGCATATTTTAGGGTTCTTTATTGCATATTGGTGCTCTTCTAAGACAGCACACCATATCGCTTCATCTACCATAATAATTCTTTGGACTCTGATTAGTAGTTTCCATGCATGCTTAATATGCTTCATATGCATTGCTTTTCAAATGTTGATTTCACAGTTCAATATAAACTAGTGATAATTTATTTAAATATTTTATATACAAAATGATGCTTGTTTGTTAGGAACACTGTTTATTTTTTGAGCACCATATATGGAACCTCATTGGTTTCAATACATAATTGCAGAGAGTCAACCAACCAGAGTTTCATTTAATTTTCTAAAATCTCTCACTTTAATCCAACTTCTGAATATTGTTATATAAATGATCGAACAAACACTAACTATGGTAGCAAACTATCCTGAGCCATTATCTGGGTAGAGAATCATCCCTGAGACATTATCTGAGGCATTGGCCTATCTCTAAGGCATTATCTATAGCGGCACATTAAATCTGAGGCTTCACTGTGGTAGCAATATATCTATGAAGCAATTATGAGATAGAAAGATACCTCTGAGGCACTGTTGATAACAACAGATCATCCCTGAGGTATCAATTGTGGCAGTGAACCACCTATAAGGGATTGTTTGTGGCAATGAATCAACCCTAAGGTTTTTATGTGGTAGAAAATCACCTTGAGGTATGGTATGGGGTTTTGAGGCAAGCAAGGTCTAGTTTGGAGTTGATTATCGCTCCAACGAGATAGTGAAGTAATGTTTATAGGTAACAAGGAGATATTCTACAAAGATTACTTTGCATTATGTGACAACAATTTAAGACAGTGCATTACCCTTTGTAATATAATCCAGAGAACTCCTCAATGAAATTAGTATTACATGCATAGAAGTTTAAACCAACATATTTTAGAATAATTTTATGGTTTTACATGTTTTCATATATTTCAACATTTATTTATGTAATGATCCTAACTAATGTCCACAAAATTTTCTTCGTCGATTTCTATTACATTATTCTATACAAAATGGCACACCAGGTATTTATGTTGCTTTTGGTATTTGTATTATTTATGTTGTTGATTTAGTTAGAGGTTGGATTTGTTTTTAGAAATAACTTTAAAATGATACTTCAAAAGTTTGTTTGTGACTAGTTAAATGCTTGTTGGAACACTCTGATAAGCTTGCCTCAAAGCGTTGGACAAATCTTCAATGCTCACTCAACACATATTTGGTGTTACCGATTCTATTTTCTTATCAGTTTTTTGATCAAGGTTTTCTTATTTTTATGTTATTATCTGTTTTTTAAGAATGTACCCATGGGTGTTACCGATGCTACTATGGGGGATTCAATGATATTCACTACTTTTATGGAAATGTTAACAAATGCATGAGGGAAAGACGCTGCTATGATGATGCATGAGGTAAGCTTGAATATTGTCTTTTATATGTTCAATTATCTTATATTCCTTATTATATTATGCTAGTTTATGTTTGTGGAATGCAAGCAATCGCTAAAGTCATTCCAACCGCTATAACACCTTATAAAACATCTAAGGTAATGATAGTGGTAGAACTTGATCAATATTTTTGTGCATTTAGTTAACTTATTTCACTATATATATTTATTAATATTTGTTTTTTTAATAAGCATGCATTTTGTTGGCATGCAGGATTCATTTATGCCCCTCAATACAACCAATGTTGGCATGCAGGGATCATTAATGCCCCCATATACATCTAATGTTATGCAAGATGTAAGATTCAACCAATTATTTATGTGAGTTTGATTATGTTATTTGTTGAGAAATCTAGGGCATATATTTAATAAATTTTTTGCACAACGACTCCATGATTTATGAGGTGTTATGAAGAGCTACATCATGCCTTCAAATGGATCACCCCATCCGTTTTTTTCTTCTTGTACATACAATACTCTTTTAACAAGTAACCCAAGCAATATGTTATTCCAAAACATGATGTCAAGTTACGTTTTTAGGGTTTTTATGTAATCAAAAGGCCTTTTTAGGGTTTCTTAAATTCAAACCTTAGATCATACTATTTTCCCTTTATGTCATTCTAGAGTTTATCCCATGCCCTAGAAATCAAATCATAGGGAACAAATACCTTAAGATTAAGATTTCTAAATACTAGGGTATTTCTTAAAATATAAACCCATAAATTCAACCCTACTACATCTTATGATGGACCCTTTAAAAGAAAATTATTATACATACCTCATGGACACCTATCTGTATTGATTAGTATTTTGGTTGCCATGATTATTTGCAACTTTACTATACATTTCATTGATCATTTGCCACCTTCATGACCTTCTTTTAATGAGTCTTCCAAGATATTGTCATTCTATAATGGGACTTGCTTCTTCATGTGTTCATGAAACCCATGCCTCAATCATAACAAAAATAATCTTCTTTTTCCTTTTTTTTACATAAATTACATAGAATTGTGATTAGATATGTCATTATGAACACTGAACCTAGTTACATATTTCAACATTATTCATCTGTTATTCCATCTTATTATTTATATTTGTGCCTTGCAAGATGTTTCTAGGGTGACTCGAACAAGTATACAATCTGTTGGTATAAAGGTTCATGTTATGCCATCTACACCTAGACTAGAACCCCATAACATGCCATTTACACAATCTGTTGGTATAGAGGGTCATGTTATGCCATCTACACCTAGACCAGAACCCCATAACATGCCCTCTACATCAAATGTGGGTCTAGTCAGCATTCTCCCACCAGGACCAGAACAAGTTTCTTTGAGGAGTCTTATAGACTCACAAATAAGAATGTTAAGGCTCCTACCAGATATTCCTACAAATGTTCAAATCAGACAAGAAATAATTGAACAAATTCAGTTATGGGAAATGTCATTGTTGGAGAGTGTATCTCTTGCAAGAGTTCAACAGGTAAAATTATTTTATTTTTTTAATAATTTCATTTGTTATGTTTAGTATCATTATTTTAGATATGAAAAATAGTTTCATATTTTGGTTGGGTTCTTAATGGTTCCACAATTTCATTGTAAATGCAGGAAGTAAGTGACACAGTGCCTAATGTATCTATAAGGGAACCTTCCTCAATCCCCAAGAATACAACAATATCATCAGTGACCACAAAAGGAATGCAAAAAGTTACAATCTTGCTCACTTTAGAAGGAAATGTCTTGAAGGATGAAACAAGGCTGAAATTTTATCACTTTATTTTTTGTCATGTAGAACAATTATTTGGAAATACCATCCAAATGGATTAGGGGAAACAAGCCAATACCAAAAAAGAGGAACTATTTAAAGATGTAGTAATAGCATTTGATAATCATGGATTTGATAAGGAACTTATTTACAGATTGCAAGTAAATACATGCACTCAAAGAGGTCCAATTTAAGGACAAAGTTGACAAAAAACTTGATGTATCCACGTCCATCTTGGATCACAGACCAAGAGATGTGGGGTGAACTTATGAAATATGCCAAATTTAAGAGGAAAGTCCTCAGAAATCCAAACTATACACCATCTGCACAAGGAGGAGCTAAGAGATGCCTACGAGATACAATAAAAGCAACCCAAGCTAAGGGGTCAAAAATTGGATCTCACAGATTAGGCTCTTGTGGATATAATAGTATTTATGGTGGTATGGTAAGTGATATTTCCATCTATTATATTTTCTATTTTAGGCAAAGTAATCATGGTCACGTTGCGTTAATTGTATCTTATTAGTTATTTTACCTTATAGATATCATTATCTTTGTTAATGTAGGTTCACTAGTTTCAAAAGGAGCTTCAAAGGAAGACTTAAAATATGTTGTATTACATGGTTCCCAGGGTCTTCGCCAACACATGATAAATCGAGGGGAAAAGATAATTACTGGTTATGGATCTGAGGTTAGTTGTTTATAATATTATATGAATAATGAAATAAATCAATTGGAGGTTTTAATGTTATTATAACAAGTTAAAGTGTTTTGTGTATAAGAATTAGGTGAAACATCTGGGAGTGAGCATGGGGAGGAGATACAAGCACATGATGATTTTCTTTTTGCAAAAAATCATCCAATAGTCATTCTTGAACCTTCACAGGAAACCATTGTTGAATTTCAGTGAATGGGAGATAGAAATAATGAGGAGGGTGTTCAATGTGATGAGCATTCCACACCCACAATTAATGTAGCGCCTCCCAAAAAGAGGACAAAAAGGATTGATATGTGTTAAATTTTAATAACTTGAACGTGCATCACTCTAGCTTCTAAGGAGCGCACTAGGCTGTGAGGGTCCAAACGTAGACTAATTAAGTGTGCAACAAAACAAATTTTGAAGATACTTTGTTTTTTTTATGAGTACTTACATATTATGGGCATCACTAAGACTGTTGCAGGTCCTAACTTGTATTATTTGTTTGATTATGATCAATTTGATATGCTTATATTTGTGTTGTATGTAGATGACCTGGTCCTAAAAGTTAGTTAAAAAAACTCTATCCCATGGTGCAAGAAGAAACTAGAAAGTGAAGTTGACATGAAGGACATACACCTCATGTGTTATTTCTTGGTCTTGGAGGTTTGGTTGAGTTGAGGTAAGGTGGTCCTCGAATAGGGGTAAGTAAGCAATTGAGATTCTGAAGAATTTTCAGATAATGGACAATAAACCATAGGCTACTTTTATCATACATATTTTGAAGTTATCAGTAGATTAAGATTCAAATTTGGTTGATTCGTTAGCGTACAAAAAGTATATAGGTTCCCTAACATATCTGGTAGAATTTAGCAATCAAATTGTTGTGTGCATGAGATCCCTTGTCTCACAAACAACGGGGGCTCAAACACCAATTTATTGTCCAACTTCGCTGCTAATATATGGTTGAGCTGAGGTTGCTACAAATATGCTCCAAGGTCTGAGGTATGCGTGGTACTTAAAGGGCACACTAGCACAGTGCTTTGAGCTGCTCCATGCTTTAGTGGATTTTGACAGGGCCAGAGATGCAGGTGGCAGGAAGAGTGATTCATGGTTTTGTTTCAGCTTGGGTTCAAATATGATATCTTTGTTAGGATGGGATACCCATTTGTGCAAGTTGAAGAGGTCCCTTTCTGGGCTAAAGTAGTCTCTTGTGCTTGGTACTCATGGATTTATGAGTACTTATAGATTATGGGCATCACTAAGACTATTGCAGGTCCTAAATTTTATTATTTGTTTGATTATGATAAATTTGATATGCTTATATTTGTGTTGTATGTAGATTACCTGGTCCTAATAGTTAGTTTAAAAAACTCTATCCCATGGTGCAATAAGAAACTAACAACTGAAGTTGACATGTATTATTTCTTGGTCTTGGAGGTTTGGTTGAGCTGAGGTGAGCTGGTCCTCAAACACGGGTAAGTAAGTAATTGAGATTCTGAAGAAGTTTCGGATAATGGACAATAAACCCTAGGCTACTTTTATGATACATATTTTGAAGTTTTCAGTAGATTCAGATTCAGATTTGGTTGATTCGTTCATGTACAAAAAGTAGATAGGTTCCCTAACATGTATGGTAGAAGTTATGAAATGGGATTTAACTTAAGGTAACGATTTAAGGTTATCTATGAGGTATAGATTGGGGTTTAGGTTTTTTTTGTTGGTTTACTGGTTACTGGTTTCAATTTCATGGGAGCAGTTGAGGATGGAAGCTATTTCATGGGAAGTTGGGCAACTAGGAACCTCACACAATTGGTGACAGGAACCTCACACAATCCTAATACAATCCTAATAAGCCTCCCATAAATGGATTGATCTTCTTCCATCGAATAGGAGCTAATCGCGGCCTAGTAAAAAAAAAATGGTTTAGAATTCCAGGGCTCCTAACACGGTAGTTGTTAATGATATTGGGATTAGGTTAAATTCTTCGTATCTCATTCATAAATGAGAAAACATTATATAATTTTTCATATATCCTTTAGGAAGATGTAAAACTGATGAAAGATATGGGAGTGGATACCTACAAATTCTCGATTTCATGGCCTCGTATATTTCCAAGTAAGCTCCAATAGAGAAAATTAATCACCAAACGCATTCATAGTTCTCAATGTCCAGCAAATTTTATTAACTCTCATAGATGAATTTGATATCTATGATGTCCATTAACCAAATGTGTATAAATTATTGCATAGGGAAAAGGAGAGGTCAATGAGGAAGGAGTAGACTATTACAATAACCTCATCAATGAACTCCTCCAGAATGGTTATATCCAATATTCTCACTTACTGTTGCTTGATTTATCTCACATGTAATGTAGCCTATTTATTAGGTTTTGATCATCTCTTTCTCTAAACGGTGTTGATTGCAGGAATCCAAGCGTTTGTCACTTTGTTTCACTGGGATACTCCCCAGTCTTTGGAGGATGAATATGGAGGATTTCTGAGTCCAAACATAGTGTATGATTAGGATTTCCCCATTAGCAAAACTTACGTTTCTGTACTTTGATATTCATGCTCTATGGATCACTCATTTTTATGTTATAATGGTATCATGATGCAGGACTGATTTCGCTGCCTATGCAGAAGCATGTTTCCGATTATTTGTTGATCGAGTTAAACAGTGGATAACATTCAATGAACTTTTATATATTGTACCCTAGGATATGATTTCGGAATTCTTGCTCCTGGCCTTTGTGGTTTTTAGAGACCTGATGCAGATGAAATGTACACAGCGGGCCATTACATGTTTCTCGCACATACAGCTGCTGTGGAAGTATATAGGAGCAAATACAAGGTAGAGTAGTTATTCTACACACAAAAGCCTAAGAGAATTGAAGCTAACATCATCTTTCATGATTGTTTTTTCAATTGGTCAGCATGTAGATTTATGTCAAAAGACCCCAAAGCACATAAAAATGTTGATTTATGTACAAATGGATTTACAGTGGTTAAGCTATAAACATTATGGCAATGGGAAGTGCTTTGTTTTAGGGTTTGATCTTCAAATATATAGTTGGCTGACATACATTCATGGTAAGAGATGCAACAGAGGATGCAGTTACCAGGCGTACTGCATAAAAGGCTACTATATCTGAGATCCATTAGGCCCTAACTTATAAGGCAATAGATAACCAATTAACTCGAACCTCATCTTATTGATGATGATTTTCCAATTGTCCATCGCAGTAGTCTAACGGGACGACCTTTTGGCCCTGTTTTGGACAACTTTTCTAGTTGATTTTGCTCAAAATCTGTTGAAATATTAGGAAAATTGTAATTTAAAGTTATCGAGTCCCACAATTCATACACCTTGGGAAAACATTGGGGTTTTCCAACATGCTGAATCCATATCTGCATTCAAAAAAGCAATTTAAATAAGAGAACATTGTGATTTCACCATGGACCTTATAGAATAGGATAACTGGAAGAATATAATGATTAGCCTCTTTCCCAATTTGTTTTCATTGGAATCCTGCTATCCAATCTATGCTGAAATTTACTGCAAGGGTAGATTCTAACAATATGAATACAACAATTTTGAAAATGCTACTATATTGGGATTGTACTTTACCATGTGAATTCGTTATTTCATGATGCAAATGGAATGTTTACCTAGTTTTCACAAAAATCCCTTATCCTACTCCTTCCGTAAGATCTTCCCAATTTGATGGTTGAATTTTTATCTGATATATGAAATAAAAACCTATCATACTACTCCTTCATGATAGTTGTGAATGATGATGATTAGGCCACTTGAGCATTCTCATTGTCTTAGCTATCACTAAAATTGTACATCTATACTGGGTCTGAAAGAGAAATGCATACAAAGACCAATAAGCTTGGCATCTATTAAGTAGCCTTGCCCCTTAGGCATCCCCATATAAGCTATATTATTGGAAGATTAAGATATTCGTACTATCAACTAAAACAGTTACAAAATGGCTTTTGATCCTTCTCAACATTGGTGAGGTCAGAGGACATTGCAAAATTTAATCTCCAGCCAGAGTGTGTAAATAAAACACCATCGGGTGAGACTTTTGTGAAGCCAACTTTATAGAAGGTATACACTTTCTCCTTGCTTGTCATTTGTTATAACTCACAAATCTATGTAGGCTTTGGCATTTATTTGAAGCTGGATCAAGATGGGCTTATTTTTCATAGATGACTTTTTACGATGATCGTTGACACTTGTTTCATTATTTACTTTTTAACCATCATATGCTGACCATTTTCGATGATGCTAAATTGAATGTTCTTTTTCCTATTACCTAGGGCATATTACTAGAGATCCTAGAAGAGTTACTGGCTGCCAGGAAAAGAGCCAAGGAAAACCTAAAGGTGGTGAACTAAGTGCTTCCTATGTTCATGTTACATGCTTGCATTTTTTCCACTTAGCATCTCAATTTTTAACTTCCTGTAATCTTGTTTAGGAGGCTAAAGATCCTTTTGAAAAGGCTGTCTTGGATGGCCGACAATTGGCTTTGGAGGTAATTACAGCTTTGTCTAGTCTGTATTAATTATGGATTGGACATGGAATAAAAGTAAAACTAGGTATGTTGGTGAAACACATAAAATAGTTTTCACTGTGTGCACTTGCAGATTAGTGCGAATTTAGTTGATGGGTTTACTGGTGCCACTGTTGGGAAATTGCCTTCTTTGGAGATTTCGTAGAGTGTGATGAGCTATGGTAATTTCACAGTTCTTCCATGGAAAAAAAAAAACATTAAATCCATGGACACCTTGATTCTCCGCTTGTTTTTCCTAGTTGTAATGTTATTGGTGCTTCTTTTACTTACAAGATAGAGATGCTTGCAGTCCTCTCGTATTCTATATATGCATGTATCAGCCATTCACATTGATTATTTTTGGGCATCAATTATATCCATGTAATTCTTTCTTCCTTCTGGCATAATGTTTTGGGTATGAACTGTAATTGACAATCTTGTACAAATAATATCGAGTTCTTGAATTGCATTAATTAGTCATGTGTACTTGTACAACTAAGATGATATGCTTAGGCCCTCTTATTATATCTTGATTACAAGTCGAGTTTTATCTTTTGACACATTCTCTGTTCCATCAGACAATATCGATTGTACGTATTGTTTTAAAATTTCATATCATAAATCATCACATTTTTTTTCCACCTGTCAGGCCGTCAAATGATAGAGCATACAAAGAGGCTAGTTGAAGAAAGGTTCACAATAGTTGGTGGTTACCAATATAGTGCTGAGGTAGGCTATTATTTTGCAACTAAAGGCATTTGTAACCTTTGAGCTAGATCAGTAATGACAGAAAGTACACTTGTTGTATTGGTGATAGTCCAAGTTCTTGAAATCATAATGGGTGATCTGATCCTAACCAAGATTTCTACTGTAAAGCTTGATATTATATTTTTTATATTTGAATCTAGGTTGTATACGGAGATACAAATTCAGTTATGATACAGTTTGGTGTACCAAATATAGAAGAGGCCATGACGCTAGGGAAGGAAGCCTCAGATTATATTAGTGGTACATTTACAAAGGTACAGTGTCAAGAATTTTAAATATCCGTGAAGCCTCTAAAGTTGTTAATGATGTTTTTGTAGGGATGAATGTTTTAATATCACCTTTATTTTTAAAACTAATCTTCTTTTGACATTCCACTTCCATGAGATCTTTGTAAATATGCACAGGACAAGATGATCAGTTATGTTTTTCTGTGGCTTATCTTCATCTGTTTGGTGCATCTTTGGCATCTAATTAGTGCGTTATTTAACATATGATTTTATGCAACCTATTAAACTAGAATTTGACAAAATATACTACCCATACTTGTTGATCAGTAAGAAAAGATATGCTGGGTTGTTGTGGACAAAGCCAGATGCTTATGACAAAATGGATACTAAAGATGACAAACATGATATTTTTGTTTCAAAGGCAGACCTTAGTGTTTGTGAAGGCTCAAAATGCTCTTAGAAAAATAATTTATTTGATGCCTTCTTAATTATTAAATATTCTTGATCTTTTATATTCTGTTAAAATTTCTGTTTTCCCACCCCGGTTTTCAGTTTCTCCTTATTTCTCCCTTGTTGTTAAATTCCCTTTTTCATAACCATACATTCAACAAGCTGGAAAAAATAAATTTTGTTGAAAACACAAATTCTGGAAAATTTACAGAATGCTGGAAATTGCAGAAATAAAAATCAGCAGTAATAAACAACCATTAAAACACATTAAAACACTGATATTTTTGGTCAACGTGACCCTGGAGAAACCCCCTACAACTCTTGGGGAAAACCAGTTTGAGAGCTCTTCTTTATTTCTGAAAAATGTCTTTTTACAGCAAGAAAATTTCAGCAAAAATTATAGCAAAATAATTTTTTCAGCAAGCAAACTTATCCGTTTTCAGCCCAACGGACCACCTGGAAACTTCTCAGTTTTCAGCAAAAAAATCAGCGTTTTCTGCTTGTTCTTGCTGCTGTTCTGCTTGTCTTTCTGCTGTTCTGATTTTGCTGAAGAGCTACCTGGTATGTGTGCCAAACTGCTGTCTCTTTCTGCTTCTTGTTCAGAAATCTCCCTTGCTCTCTTGCTCTCATTCTCCCAATCTGCTCATGAAAGAATGAATGATCTTTTTCTCCTTTTCCTCCTTTAATATAACTCCAAATGACTTTTGAGTGATCCAAAATGATTTTTGGGTGATCTCTAAATCCAATGGCTGAAATAGATTTAGATCAATGGCTGAGATTAAATGCACTTTTAAATCTCACTTTCTATTTTTTAATTCACCCACTTTAATAAACACACTTAGTCATTTATTTCCAAAGTCACTTTTCCTTTCTAATTTTACATTGACTTTATTAAAGTCACTTTAAAATTAGACTTTAGTAACTTTATCACTTAAAGTCACTTTTAAATTAGATTTGACTTTATAAAAATTATAAAGTCACTTTAGGAGAAAATTAAATTCTTTTGGACACTTTTCCCTAGGCCAAAGATCAAAGCCTTAGGGAACCACCTGTCCTCCGGTACCAAATTTCAACACTCCCTCTTACCGAGGAAGGTGTTCCTCACCACACCCATCTTGGCTCTGAAGTAAACATGCTTGACCCGTGGTAAGGCTTTGGTAAGAATGTCTGCTACCTGCTCATAAGTGGAAATATACTCAAGCTTCACAGCTCCCTTCTGAACATAGTCTCTGATGAAATGATATCTGATCCCGATATGCTTTGACCTGTCATGAAATACTGGATTTTCCGTGAGTTTAATGCAACTCTGATTATCACAGTAAATCACTGAAGGTCTCAACGGCTGACCAAATAAGCCAAACAACATCTTGCGAAGCCAGTGGCCTCACAACTAGCTAGACTGGCTGCCATATACTCTGCTTCTGCTGAACTCAGTGCTACTGACTGCTGCTTCCGGCTGAACCATGACACTACTGTTGAAACCAACCCAAAACAACACCCTGAAGTGCTCTTGCTATCAGAAGCACAACCTGCCCAATCAGAATTAGTGTATCCTACCAATCTCACTCCATCTCTCTGCCTGTAGTCCAGACCATAATCCACTGTCCCCTGCAAGTACCGCAAAATGTGTTTTGCAGCCACCCAGTGAACCTTCCTAGGCTCACACATAAACTGACTCATCGTGTTGACTGCAAAACAGATATATAGTCTAGTGTTCACCAAATACATCAAGGAACCAATCAGCTGCATGTACAATGTGGGATCCACCAACTCAGAATCCGAAGCATGAAGCTTCTTCCAATTGGTAATCATCGGTGTCGACATGGGTCTACAATCCTCCATGTGGAATCTGCTAAGGATGTCCACAATATACTTCCCCTGCCCCAGGAAGAAATGCCCCTCCTCCTGCCACACCTCCAAAACCAAAAAGTAATGCATCAAGCCAATGTCCTTCATCTCAAACTCCGTCGCAAGATCTCTCTTGCAGTGCTCTATGAGTCTCTCTGCACCTGTAATGACCAAGTCATCCACATACAGCACCAGAATGAGAGGCTCCTCACCTATCACAATAAAGTAAAAGTTCGGATCTGCCTCACTCTTTGTGAAACCCATCCCCTGCAAATAAGTGTCTATCCTGGAGTACCAAGCTCTGGGAGCTTGCTTCAGGCCATAAAGGGCCTTCTTCAGTCTGCACACATGGAACTCCTTCCCATGCACCTCAAAGCCCTGTGGCTGCTCAATGTACACCTCCTCCTGTATGAAGCCATTGAGAAATGTGGTCTTCACATCCATCTGGTGGATCTTCCAACCCATCTCTGCTGCTATCGATATAATGGAACGAATCGAAGTATATCGAGCCACGGGAGCGAAGGTCTCCTCATAATCAACTCCCTCTACCTGGGAGAACCCTCTAGCCACAAACCTCGCTTTAAATTTCTCAATGCTGCCATCTGCAGCATGCTTTACCTTGTAAAGCCATCTGGAAGTAACCACGGACTTGCCCTCAGGCCTCGGCACCACCTCCCAAACATCATTCTTCATGATAGAAGAATACTCCTCCTGTATGGCCTCTCTCCAGACTCGCTGGCTAGCTACCTCCTCATAGCTAGAAGGCTCAGAGTCAAGGATGCTGGTAACCATCGCCATATAGCTACAAAATCTCTCAGGTGGTCTACTCTCTCTGACCGGCCTCTTCGGCTCAGCAACAGATGTAGCATCTCTCAAGGTGTCCTGAAGCCACTTGGGCTTCCTCTTCCCTGAGCATGCTTCTCCCATAGGAGAATGAAACTCCTCCTCCTCATCACCATCAGTAGCCTGAACTCCTGACTGTTTGTCTTTTGTCCTCCTTCCTGCACCTAAACCTGTAGAAGCTGAGGTACCGTGTGAATGTCCATCAGTGGACTCCCTAGTGAACTGCTCTGTGACCTGCTCGGAGCACCACCCCTCTGGCTCAGTGAGCCACTACTCACTGATGGACCTGACATCCTCATAGATGT